>JALLPA010001384.1:0-19964 GCA_036939895.1 Thalassiosira exigua | reverse complement strand
GCTCCTGAAACGTTACCCATCACTAGCCAACTAACAGGGCTAGTGATGGCAAAAGAAACGGATTAAAAAATCCCGGTAGAAGCGGAGTTTTAAGCTCCCCCATTCAAGGGGTACGTATTTCATAGCAAACAGACAGTATGAATGGATGAAGGCTCAACAATATCAATCACTTGTTATTGATGTTTTAGCTCATGTTCTAACTTCTGTCTTTTCCCCGTTCTTTGTCTTAATTATAGCAATTCTGAAAATCGTCCACTTGCCTTTGGGATGAAAAGAGCAACGATATGTGATTGACTTATGGGTGAGTGCTAATATAAATTACAGTTTGGATACAATTAACGGTTGATTTCTTTGATACTTTTCTCAATTTGAAAATAGACTTTTCACTATTTTGATCCACTAATAATTCATATTCTTTGTATTTCTCTGTTGGAGTGGCTGAACCGCGAGCTTGACAATGTTTCTGGGAAGTGCTACCAAATTTCAAGTTGCCTTCTAATTTTTCTACGGTATCTTTTACAGAAAGAGTGCACTAGCAAACAAGATGCCGGCAGCATATGACCCTGACAGCATTTTAGCTACAAAATCACCTCAAGAAGATGATTGGCACACTTTAGATGGGGATTTACCACACCTTCTGATGATACTTCATCCCTGGATTCTCATGCAAACATGAACGCAAGCTCATTTATATAAAACCCGAATTCATCACCCAAAGATTGGTGGTGTACGTGCAATGAAGGAGTTTGAATTTGTATTCTCGTTGAATTTTATAAGTGTTCATTGATTCAATGACCTACTGTTTTAGCTATGTCCGAAGAAAAGATTGTAGAAAAAGACAATTTTTTAGACAAACAAATGAAAGGTAAATGATTTTGACTGTTTCGTACACGCAACGTTTCACAGTTTTACTCAGCATTTGTCATAGAACTGAAGAATAGGGATCCTATGCACGAAGTCATTGTGAGGTTAACGAGAGGCGAATTGTCCACAAGAACAATTGCTCTATCTCAAAAACAAAATTCATCTTCTCAAGGAAGAGAGTGCAAAGTGATGCAAACTCCTACTTTCAAGAAGAATATTTCTCCTGCTACAGATATAAGTAGAGGTAGATGTGTGTCTTTGCACCGCAGAGTAGCTATTGCTCGTCTTATTTCAGCAGTGGCCAAAGACACTATCAATTGTTTTGTTGGAGAGGTGGTCTGCATATATCCACCATTATTCAAGGAGGAAAGCCATCAGCAGAACAAATGTGTGCTCTATTTTTGCACCGCAGAATAGCTATTGCTCTTTCCTGTTACAGCAGTGGCTAAAGGTACTTCTGATTCTTTTGTCCAAGAGGCAGTTTCTGATGTTTTTACCTCCTCTCAAGATGTAGACACAATCACCGCTATTCAATTAGAGAAAGCAAGGAAAGCGACAAAAGGTACTAATGATAAAGATTAAGAGGAGTGGTGTAGAGAGATAACAAGAATAGTGACAATGAAAATGAAAACAACCAATCCACCCATGTTTTGGATTAATTGGGTATCCAAGATGAGGCTAAGTGTATGATGTCAAATCCTAAATCATGCCCTTACAAATAGATCATGTTTTTCCATATTTTTTACAAGACCATGAGAATAGTAAATTGTACACTGATGTTGAGCAAGGTAAGTTGATGTTTAAGGTATTTGAAATTTACCTAGGCACTGTCAGTTCTTCTGTTGGAGAGGTGGTCTGTCACGTTTTGTAATATCTCAAATTGCAGGCACATCCACTGCCATCCAATGGGGAAATGATGAAAGCAGCCAAAGGCACTGAATGCAGAGATGTAGAGGAAGTGACAGAGAGGGATGAGAGTGACGACAACAAAAATGAACACCTCCAATATAAGTACAAACATCTTGGAATATTTGGACAGCAAAGTTGAAGGTAAGTGTGTATGACATCAAACACTGAATTGTGTCATTACAAATACATAATATTTTTCCATAGTTTTGTTACAAGTCTGTGGTAGCTATGAGCATAAACTAGTAAATATAGAGAGAGACAGCAAGACTCGTAGGCCGCAAAGCCATTTTATATAATGTGAACTGGTACGAATTGAATGGTGTGTGTTGGGGCCCTGACCCAATATCTCACACTTGTTCAACATCGGGTGTTGCAATCTCTACATCAGAAACTCACTTAAGACTGATCTGGTCTTAAATGTACAAGTTGTAGCCAATAATGACCTAAATGCAATAATTACTTGACTCTGTAGTGAACATAAGTACTTGCTTTAAACGGTCACTTTTGATGTAACCATTCTGCACCAAATATATCCATTTATTGTTTTGGAATAAGTACTTATGTTTACTGGCGCAGTCATTTATCATCAGAGCAAGATTAGATGTTTAATAATAAACACCTAAGATTGATCTCGTCTTAAATGTCCAAGACGCAGCAAAAATGACTGAATTGCAAAATCTAATTGATTCTACAGTAGACATTATTATTATACCAAAAGGGCACTTTTGATATAACCTTGTCGCACAATAAATATCCGTTCTCTTTGTCCTACAATAACAACATAAGTTTACTGACACAGTAATTTATTATCCAAGCAAAATTAGATATTCAATGTTAAAGAAACTTTTGAAATTCAAAAAGTTTTCCATGGGTGAAAACATTCACTACCTCTGTATTATTATCATTCGAAAAAACATCATCGTTATTTTAATTACAAACATTTATTTACATATATTGCATTACATGATTCATATATTTGTACACTGGAATTCTTGAAATATTTTATGTTTCTTACAATTAAGAAGCCATTTCTTTCATTGTTTTGAAAAAGGTATTTTTGAAAATTCAAACTCGTGCAAAGATGCAACAATCGAAATATTTTTATTACTAATTCCTTTGTAGAATTATCTATGGTCCGTTGCCCTGCCGCACAAGGGTGATCGTAGAAAGGAGAAGGTTGCATGCGGATACAAACACCACGGGCGGTTGCTGGCGCACACACTGCACTTACTTGCTCTAGCAAGGCAAAATCACACACACAAAACACAAAACCACGGCCATGGCCCGGCCGGCGACGGACGGCCGTGACCTGGTGTGGCAGTGCGCCCTTGTCATCCTCCGCCGCCTCCACCCCCCTCACCCACCTGTCGCCAGTATCTACTCGACAGCTGAGCCGCCCCACTCCACTCTCCTCGACCTTCATATGTCCGTACGTTGGCAAGAAATCTCCCTGTCTTGCTCCCACGACGGCGCTGGAGCGACTTGTCCGCCAAAAAATGTGAGGCTACGTGGAGGGCAGAACGTGAGTATTTTATGCGTCGATTTGTCGATTCCCTTGACAACCCCACGCAGACTTACCATTCCGGTCTCGTGCAGGTACTACGCGCTGCTTTCCCAAGGACGGGAGTGGGGTAAGTATAGTGAGTGTTTTGGCATTGTATCCCGCAACCATAAACTCAGGTGCACGCTCATTCCCTCTTCGCCCAGGTACCGACTGTCAGACGGGCTTTTTGGACGACAGGGCCTGAGCGGCGTGGCAACGTCAACACTGATGAGAGCAGGCGCGAGAGGGGGGTTGGCAAGTAAGTGTTTTCAGCCCAAATTTTTGTCATTACAAGCCGAACAATGTCTAATCTGACTCACCATCTCTGCTTCTTGTCTACATGACCCCGATGGCTGTGACAGCAGCAGGGGACACTAGGGCGGGGGAAGTTGGGGTTGGTGGTGTGGTGTGTGAGGGGGAGGGGGAGGATGCCCACAACAATATTATGCGGGTCGGGGACTGCTGGGATGGAACGGATTGGTGCAGCGCGTGTGAATTTATTTTCTTGGCACTTTTAAGTGGCGATATTATGAAGTCATAATTTAACGATAAAAATTCTTTTGCAACCACAAATAACATGATCATTTAAATTTAGGTACCTACCCTACTAAAACAATTATTTACTCACCTTTTCTTTATTTACTAGTAAATTACATATGTTTCCAAGTAAACATTCTAGTTTACGTCCCAAACTACTCTCTTTAATTTACAGTAAGTGTCTTTACGTGTAAAAAAACATTTTACAAGCAGTCTGAACTGTCCAAACCAGAGAAGAGGTGCTAGGCTTATATGTTTGATGACTTATGACCACTTATCAGTCATAGGTGGGTTTCTGATCAGCACACGTCCCAAGTAGAGCCGGGATACTAGTTAGCAAAGAAGCTTCGAAGTTTGTGTCTTGGTTGCGCGGCGGGTGGGGGCAGGGCACAGCGGAGCATGTTGATTTAGTTAGGGGACATGCCCCTACCCCTACGAGTAAGGTGGGCTGTGGTGCTCTGTGGCTATGTTCTTGCGGTAGTTTCTTGGTGTTCCCATTAGAGGACCTGCCCCCGCCCGTCGAAGTAGAAGTGAAGCCGGATTGCCCAGCCAAGCACTCGCACTTCCCTGGAAATGGACGCTTTGACTAGGGACAAGCTGGCACTCGTAGATCGCCTGCCTGACGAGGCTTATGGCTGCGTGAACCGGTAGACTCCTTTTTTCTCTAGACGCTCGTGGACAGGGGTGTCCTTCCAGGGAAGTCCTTGTTGTTTCTCTTGTGCCGGCTCCGGCCAGCCGGGCTGGGTGCTGGCCTCCTTCGGCACGGCGTCGCTGTCGCGGGGATTTTTGGAGGCAGGGTGTTGGTGTTTCGGCCAGCCTTCTTGACGCCCTTCGGTGGGAGGACGCCTCCTCGGCCGCCGCGGACAGCTTTGCCTTGCGTTAGTGTTTGAGTGCCATCCTCTTCTCTGCTGCCGTGGGCAACAGGCTTGTTATCTATGATGCCGCGAGTTCGAGTTTGCCCCCGGCATGGCATCGAGGTCCCACACGGGTGCATGTACTGACCGGTGGTAGATGACCTGCCTTTTCCTTTTGGGCCCGCAGCCTTCCCTCCGCTGCGTGTCCCCCGGAGGGCATGGCATGGGGGAAGCTCTCCAGGCGTGGAATCCGGGGGTTTGTGGTATGGCATCACCTGAAGGCCATGTTTTTACCCGTTGGTGGGTTCACTTGGGGGGGTTGGGTGGGATTGGAATTGATCCGGAGGAGCCACCAACAGTTGGTACTCTGGTCTCACCCTAAGGGAAGGGACAAGTTGGTAGACCGCATCAGGGCGGTCGCAGGGAAGGATGATGGAGGAGTGAGGGAAGACACCAGATGCAGCGCTCTTGTGCTGCACTGGTGGAAGCTAGATGGACTAAGTTGTGGGAGGGCAAGGATTAACCATCTTGCCTCCATTTACCTACGCCTGTGGCTCGAGGAAAAAGTGTTCTCAAGCAATTCCAGGAAACACTGTGATGTCTCAAGTGACCCGATCTGCACTGGGATCCCCCTGTTTGTTGCACGCCCTCAGCAAAATGTTTTCTCCTCTGCCAATCCCGCTACATACTAGTGAACGGTCAAGTCAAGAACGCACTTGGGTTATGCATAGGCAGGCGAATTGGCCTAGGCTTTCAGTGAAAGCGTCGTCACCGCGATAGAGCTTGAGACAGTTGGGACAAGCCTGGTGTTCATGAAAAGATTACATATTGACAAAAACAAGGACTGGCATGACAGGACTCACTTGGACTCTGGGAAAGTCTCGCTGGCCGAGCATCTCAGCAGCCCAAAACCTGCGAAGCCAATGGAGGATTGAAGGATAGCTGCTGGTACGAGGCGGCATACCTTCCTATGGACGTCATAATGAGGAGGAATATTGAGGAGTGGTGGTTGGCCTAGAGGATGTGACAGTGGCCTGGTGTTCTAAGGCTGGAGGTTCTCGCTGCGTGGAGCCACCTGCATGGCCTAATAGTGATGGGAGGCGAGCATGGTCAGCTCAGCTGCGGAAGGAGGGGCAAGTACCAATACAGGTGGTCGTCGTCGGAGCTGACGAGCATCGTGGAGTTTTGGAGGGGGGGGGGTATACCCGATTCTGGTCTGAAAAGCTCCGTCTGCTGAGATAGTCTGGCCTGACTGATCTACAGGCTTTGAAAGAGTGTACTGCTATCTGCCTGGGCCTTGGGACAGCCATCGCTTGCCAATCATTCCACGGTCCAGGTGGGGCGTACAATTTCAAGGGTGTCTGGACTTTGACCTGCAAATGCTGGTCTAGGAGTAAATGCTGTCTGGGCCGATGAGCGTTTCTCCTTATTGTCTTACTTGCCTGTGTTCTCCGGGAAAGAGAATAAGTTAGATGGTGCTTCTCGTGCAGCCTGCGGGCGGCGATTAGGATGGAGGCTGGGATGAATCCCCCCCCAAGATTGAGTTCGTGACGATACTGGGTTGTTGCCCTGGGGCCAACGGGCCTTAGGGACTTTATTAGTTTCATACTTCTGTGATTGGACAACTGCAATTTGGCTAATGCTATACTGCAAGTTTAGAGTGGACGTAAACATTTCACAACTTCGAGAGCTGAGGAATGAAACGTATGTCCTGTAGGTTGAACCACCACAGAATATAATTGTGAACTCAGCTAAGATCTAAATCCGCTCGGGACTGTATAAAGATGGACCAACCAGGTCAGAGAGATAACGCCGAGCATGCATGTCACTGATGTGGGGGGTACCTTATGTGGCAGGCACCCCAAGGGAGGGCGGGTGGGCAAAAATCTCTCACAAAACAGTCCCCCAGAAGGATTGCTTCTGGGGGGACGCCACCATTGAGATTGGCTTTAACAATCACATAGATTGATGGCAGCCACGAGCTGCGCGCTTCATCAGAGTGGTGATGCCAATCATCCTTGAGGTTGTGTGAACGTGTGCTCGTGGATTGATTTGGATTCACATTCTTGATCCTGGCGCCGGGCATCAAGCAAGAACTGGGAGTCCGTATGTCTAAAGCCGGACTCTATACTCATTTGCTGATCTCAAGCGACCCGGTCAGAATTCTTCAATCACCTTTTCATAACCCCAGTACATTTTTGAGTGTTGACCGTAGGTACTTACATCCTGAGCTGTGTTTGGCATCCGACGAATTCCTGACCAGTCTAGTCTCTCAAAATATCTTCCTAGTTTATGCAGAGCATCCTGTGATCACAATCTCAACTTGGCAGCCCAAGGCAAAATAAGGCGAGTTTAAAAGGGAGAGCAGACCGTCGGGAAGTTCATGGATCACCACTGGATGCGTGCACAGTCCAAATTAATAAGCAGGCTATGGTCGTTACTCTATAGTTTACTTGGGAATTGAGAGATGATCTGAGGAGTTTGAGTAACGAAACAACCTGTGACGAAACCGAAGAAGTCCAAGATTTTGGGGATCTGCAGACTCATGATTGGTTTGTTTAGCTGATGTCAGAATGCCAGCGCCAAAGCATAGCCATCACTGTGCCGAGCGCCTTGGTCTTCAATTCAAGACCCTGACCGCTCGGCACTTGTCATTGCCATTAATCTGTGTGATGCGACGAAGCGTCGGTCTCAATGGCAGTGGCCGCCTTAGGGCGGCTGTTTTGAGAATTGTTTTGCCTCCGTTGGCGGACGCGCCCGCCGTCGTTCTTTCCTCACTCGGCGGCGGGTGGCCACAGAGGCCCTTTGGTGTCTTCTGCGACCGTTGTCCTCGTGACATTGGGTAGCCTCAGGGGTGACGTAAATACCTGCCGTCCGTGGGGGTCGTGGAGGGGGGAGGTTGAAGGCGGCAGACTATGCGGTCTCACCAGCTGCAAGGCTGTTGCGACTGTCTCCCCCGCAGTGCAATCATCTCTCTGCCCCCTTCGTTTGCGGGACGGGGAGTTTCGCTCGGATTGCTTCTGCAGCCCATCATCTGGGATATTGCCATCGCGGGGGGGGGGGGGCAGCGATATTAGATGGGGTAATGGTCTCAGGTGCATTTGAGGGGGGCTCTCCCACTCCCCGCGAGAGGAGACCGCTGAAGCAGCCCTGTCACCTGTCCCAAATGTATCAAGGGATGGGACAATCCCTCGACGCAGCTCATGCAGGAGGCAAGCGACATTTCCACCCTTCCCAAGGGTGATGGGGTACCGACCGGTGGATGCTGCAGAACGGGACATCAAGCAAATGCAGCAGCCCCGTCGGATTGATGGGGTTCAAACAAGAAGTTGGCCTACGCTCGTCCCTGAGCGGTGCAGGCCCTTGGGATCTGGGCACTCGGCCGCTGGCTCACCTCCAGCGCCAAGTGCATTCGAGTTCGATATCAACGAAAAGCCAGAGGACACCCTGTTTTTGTGGAAACAGGCGGTGTAGGATGCCGGATTCGAGAGATGAGGGAATGCAGTTGGTCCCCCTCGATCGGGCGAGGCTTCACCCAAGACGTCAGATGTTGCGCCTTGGAGGACCGCACGATGCACGTTAAGTAGGGGGTGGGGTCCCAAAAACTTAGCGTGCAAGAGGGGGGAGTGGGCTTGTAAGGGTCCGGGCACGCCAAGGGTGTACAACAAAGGGCAAATCAACGACCTACTTGTTGTTGCTGTGTGTCTCGGCTTCTGGATAGGTCAGCAGTGTCATTATTATGGGGTTTGACGAAGCAGGAACCCCGAGTCTTACTGCCATCACCAACTGGTCCGGACTCTTTGGACCCCCCTAGTCCGTGTGGTGTCGCTTCCCTGTTTTTGGGAGTTGGTACCGTATAGTCCTGCATACTCGTGGGATGGGGAGCTACGGCTCCAGGGCAAAACGAGAGAAAGCGGTTAATTTGGGTCAACCCATCAGGTGGGAGGCACGTTAGATCGTCGGTTACGCATTGGGGAAACCTTCTGCTGGGGTTCCTATCGACTGGGTCTCTTGTCGGATGCCTAACTTGCCTTCTGGTAATATGGCGGCTTAATGTACAGTCAGGCCAGTGTGTTGCCGGGTAACGCCGGGGACATCACTGCCTGTGTGATCGAGAAAAGTGAAAGGTGATTCTCGGGAAGCATGGGGCGCACGATTCAGTGCCTCTTCAGACTACTTCCTTGTTGGGGATTGGTCTTCGGGAGAGGCAACGTTATGCAAACTGATTGATTGGACTTCATATGTGGACATTGTTCATTTAGTCACTTCTGGCAACATCTTACACCATCTGTGGATGCCATTTGGTCACCATGGTAAGATCCAGGGGCAACAGCTTACACCACCAGTGTGTGGCATTTGACAACTGTGGCGGAGTACGCATGGTACCTAGCTGGGTTGTCATGTCTGGTGGTTACATTGGGTTGGCATCTCTTTTGGGATAGATGGGTTGGAAATTGAAGCATCTGCAGTTTATGGTCCAAAGCAATCAATTTGATCATTGACTATCCATCTTCTTGTTGACTGCCCTGCTTTCATGGTAACATGGTTCCGAATCCTCTGCTTCTAACAACAGCAACAGATAATTTCACAAATGGTTCAACCGAGGATAAGTGAAATTACAGTGTAAAAATCGCTAGAAACTTAACACCAACGGCCAAAACTTCATTACTATTCCTACGTGTCCCCTAAGGGGGGGGGGGGTCAACCCTGCCGCCAATAGCCCCTTTGGTCGCCACCCGGACCAAATCGCTGGAGGACCTCAAGTCCGAAGGCGGCCGGTTTACATGGGAACATGTCCTCGAGACCATCGCCGAGTCCGCCCGTCGAAAGCGCGACTTGAAACGGACCACATCAACCAAAGAACCGGAAGCCGATGACCCCGAAAGGGTCGAGACAGCAGCCGTTGATCGACCCGATGGAGGAGAGATTGACGCCAGCAAAGAAGCCAGCCCAACCTGTCCATGCCCTAACTGTTCCTCTTTCTCCCCTCCGGAGGGACGGGAAGCAAACATAGGGATGTGGAAAGACAAGGGTGGGGGGATTGGATCCCGCCAACACCTCGTCACAAAGTTGGACGCATACCCCACCAAAGATCCGAAAGACTTTACGACGTGGGACCTGGAGAAGATTGACAATGACATCTTCGGAGGGGGAGACTTCTGAAGAAGCTCAATTGGAAGCATAGTATAGGAGGAACGATCCTACGGGAACACAGGCGCCGACATGAACAAGAACTTCTGAAGATCAAGTAACAAAAACTCGATCGAGAAAGATGCAAGCTCACCGGAGCCGACGGCGGCTTGGACGTCCACGTTAGCCTCCTTCGGGAACAAGCGATGAAAGATGGCTTCCAGAGGGACAGAACTTAGAGAATATTTGGAATGGGGAGCTGAGATGTATTGCCAACGTCATGAGCTCGAGCACGGCAGCAGAGGGAAGGAACACGAGTCCGAACCCGACTTTTATCGAATCTCTGTCGCGTCGGGTTGTGGATCGACAACACCATGCAATTACTGAGCAATCTCGAAAGGGGCAACAGCAAAGACTTAAACGCGAGACAGAGGAGGAACAACAGAAACTGATCGAGTTGGAAGAGTGAATAAAAAGGGAAGTTTTTGAGGCTCCCATTGAAGAATGGCAAGATGACCTTTAACGAAGAGGAGTGGGGAGAAGACAACAATGAGGAGGGACCAACACGTGAGCAGGGCAAAGAAATAGACACATTGGAAATGGTAGAGATTAGTAGAACTCGGCCAACATTGGAGAGGAACAGAGAACTGATGATTGATACGGCCGGTGCGACAGCAAATTTACACGAAGAGGATTGCAAACCTTGGCAGGTGACTGAGATCAATGCGGCCGGAGCAACAGCGGATTCAGGCCCCACTTGCGACGAAATAAATAGTATGAAACCGCACATTGAAGTGCCAATTGTCTCTCCAACATCAGAGACAGCGAGCGGCATCTGGATAGAAGCGGCTGGCGCGACAGCGGATCTAGAACCCTCCCCCGACCACATGTACATATCAGGGGCTATAGCGGCCGGTGTGACAATACGCCCCGGAGGAGGGAAGTCACTAAGTGTACCGATTGTATCACCAACATCGGCGTCAGAGGTGTCAATGGAAGAGAAGGGACAATCCAGTAAGAAGAAGAGAAATGAACAGAGGAGGAAGCAACAAAGGGACCATCATACATGGGCGAGGCCGGACATCCCTTGGAAGGACCCGTTTACTTGCCGAGGACGAGCAGGGAAAGGAAGTTAGAATGGAGCGAGGAAAGAAAGAGACACCAAATAGCATCGCCCATCTCCGAAAGAAAGGTTTGTGGAGTAGCCCCTTGACACTAGCCACAGCAGGGAACAGATAATGTGGCGCTGATGGTACAATCCAGGGAAGCTGTGGGATCCCTGGAGAGGTGTCGATGAGGAAGGCTAGGGAAGGACGATAGAAGTTTGATGGCGACATCCACATTGACCTACGTGGGCACATTTTCGGATGATGCAGCGCACAATCATGGTGCCATGGCAATAGGCCAGGGTGGATAATATTGGACAAGGGTGACTGCAAAGGTGCATCAATTCCGTAGCATTGTCACCTAGAAATGTATACGCAGGAATTAATACCAAAGTAACCCCCCGCCATAGCAACAATGGCAGACGCCGACGACGCCGACCCTCCTAGGCGAGGCTCCCCCACGAGCCCTACCCTCCAGGAAAGCACCTCCCGGCTCCATCCTGCCACCCTGGATCCCAGCCGTGAAAGTTTTAAAATTTTCCCTCCTGAATTGAAGGAGACCAACCCCTTCTGGTCCGTCACCGGCGATGCTGTCGATTTCTACCCACCTCTGCCGCGCTTGACCTCAGCCAGCCTGCCCACCTCTGTCCTTGCAGCCACCGCCGCAGTCAGGGACGTCTTCGGTCGTCACCGTGAATATATGCCTGAGCGGCCTCTGCCGGAACCTCCGCCACCGCCATGGGATCCAAGACCGTACCTCTCTCCGGGCGGCGCAGGCGAACTTGACGACCTCGTTGACCCGGCCCCATACCACCACCCCAGATGCCCACCTGTGCCTCGGCCTCCGACGCAGCCGCCACTACCCAGGACACCTTCGATTGTCCCCCGGGAACACACCAGCGTTGTGACCCTGTTGCAACCTCCGAACGAACTCAGCATGAAATGTCTGAGGACGTCTTTGCCACGATGCGGGCCCACCTCGCTGATCTGACAGACTCCTCCTATCAATTCAATGACTATCTCGGAGACACCGCCAACTTCATCTTCCCAACTCCGACCCGGCCTTTGACAACGTTTGGGCAAGTATCATCACTCCCATGGGCCAGCCCTTTCCCTGGAGGCACAATCCGGACGATTTCGGTGTCCCTCGTCCTTCGGATGTCCTTCGCTACCTCGACTGATTGGACCCACTCCTCTCTCACATATCCGAAGACGGGGACAACGAAGATGAGCCTCTCTCTCCCCCAAACGGCCCCATCCCGGGAATCATGGCCGTCCACGTCCCCTTCTACCACCCAAGCCCTGTACTTCCCTCGCCGTCCTTTTGTAATGCCAGACAACCACTGCAGCTCGAGCTTTAATGCCCGCCAGCTGAGCCGCCACTGCCGCTATGGCCGCGACCAACACCTCTGCTGCACGCCAAGCTCTGGGCGCCTCCACGATGGCTCCCTCCTTCCCTCTGGGGGGTAATGCGATGGCTGCCCTCGATGCTGCTAAAACTCCAAGCACCAGCGAGTAAGGGGAAACTCCCCGAGCCAGGCCCTCCTCTCGGGGCCCTTATGACCTACCCCCTCTGTCCAGTGCAACCAGACCCTCGGTTCCATCGCTACGGGGTCAATGACCTCAAACCTTCTGCCCTCTTCCTCAATGTGATCTGTGTGCACCTCTCGGCACCCCCACCTCCATGGCCACGACCGGGGCGGCCTCCTCTTCCTTCCTCGACTACACGGCTGCCCAATCCTCCCTTCTACTCCACCAAGTCATTCTTATCCAGCGCCACGACAAGTGGACGACCCTCCCGGCAGCTCCGCACATCAGTCGCCGCCTCCTCGACGCCGAGATCAGACTCTTCCTCAACAAATGCTCCGACCGCCTCAGATGCCAGGAGGAGCATGCGTGGCATTTCCAAGAAGACCAACATCTCATGTGCTCGCCATCCAAGCCCCTACTCCCTCGCCCGAGCGCTCAGAAGCCTTATCGTCGGTTCTGGTAGTCCTCCAAAAAGGCGGCCAGTGGCAACATTCCTCATCTGCCCTTGCCGTCAGTGATGATACCCGTGCTGCTCAGCCGCGCTGAACAAGTGGGAGCAGTAGATTGACATGTGTTGGCTACATACTTAGCCAGCTACCAATTGCCGTGAATTGACGTGGGCGCCAGTCGCCTGTCACACCCACCACAAGACCTTGGTGTGGGGCTCGAACCCCTCAGCCAATTGAAAAGACCCCATAGGCGTACAGACCCGCCTGCGTTAGAGAGTCCATTTTAGTTTTCTTGTAGAAGCTATTCCGATTTAATACGAATATATATATATGGCAATATGCCAGGGTGCTTGGAATGGGATCTGGGTCACGGATTACAAGCGTAGTCTAATCGCCCCACTGGGCCCACCATGATGTATCTAAAGATTTCTGTTACCCCCCCCCCCCCTAACGACAGCAACTGACATTGCTGGATACATTTGCGTAACTAGCAGCAACCTAAGGGCTTAACTATGATGGTTACAGATAGTCAACCTTGCACTGTCGACCACAAATGTTTTTGGTGTTGGACTCTGAATTTATGTGCGAATGATATCAGGTCAGCCAGCTTGCAGCGGGAAAGTTTTCCATGATCTTTGGTCAACTTTGGCATGACAATGAAATCAAGACTTGCGGGCAACAACTAATATTGGCGATAAGTTCGTGGGAACCACAACGCCCTAGTTAGTTTATCTTAAGTTAGCAAAAGTTGTGAAGCGGAATCATTGCGGTCTTGCCCTTTTGGGCGCATCCTGGAGCATCTGGTGAGTGGAGGCAGCGCTCTTCGTGTTTACCAAAGGGGGTGCTTAACCGTTGCATTTCCTGTTCGTGGGGGGGGGGCGAATGGGACTTGCTTTGGTCCATCTCCCCACACGAGGGGACTTGCGTTGCCTCCCTTCCCCCTTTGTCTACCTGAAGGAGGCCTTTTGATGGACCCTGGCACTAGGTTTCTAAGAGAGGCCCCAGGGGGAACTGGTTGGTGTGGAGTGAAGAGGGATTGGTGGTACCAGCCAACTTTGTGGTTCCCGCCCACATCAGTGGCATGCGTGCTTAGAGCCGCCCCCCCGCCTGATCAGCCCGGATCCTGGTTTATCCGACCAGGTATGATTCTTCAGAGTAATTGCGTGTCCAGTGGCGGTTCTGAGGAAAGTACGACCCCTGAACTCAGAAATGGGATGTAGTAAGGGCTCGGCCCCAGACACACACAATTTACATTTACATCGGTTCATTACAGATAAAATTTGGTTAAGCTACCACTCAGGTCTGCTCTCCCCTTACTCTGACTATTTTATACTTAGGCTGCCATCCTGTGATCACAATCTCAGCTTGGCAACCCGAGGCAAAATAAGGCGAGTTTAAAAGGGAGAGCAGACCGTCGGGAAGTTCGTGGATCGTTGCTGGATGCTTGCACAGTCCAAATTCGCAAGCAGGCTATGGTCGTTACTCTATAGTTTACATGGGAATTGAGAGATGATCTGAGGGGTTTGAGTAACGCAACAACCTGCGACAAAACAGAAGAAGTTCGATCTGTTGGGGATCTGCAGACTCATGATTGGTTTGTTTAGCTGATGTCAGAATGCCAGCACCAAAAAGGGGGAGCCATCATCGTGTCGAGCGCCTTGGTCTTCAATTCAAGACCTGACCGCTTGGCGCTTGTCATTATCATTAATCTGTGTGATGCATCAAAGCGCCGGTCTCAATGGCAGTGGCCGGCCTAGGGTGGCCGCTCCGAGAGAGATGTTTTTGCCCACACTCCCTCCCTTGGTTCCAGCCAACTTCGTGACGCCCGCCCACGTCAGTGGCATGCATGCTCAGAGCCGCCTCCCCGCCTGATCAGCCCAGATCCTGGTTATCCGACCGGGTATGATTCTTCTGAATAATTGCGTGTCCAGTGGGGGTTCTGAGGAAAGACCAACCTCTGAACTCAGATATGGGATGTGGTAGTATGGGCTTGCCCCCAGATACACAGAATTTACATTTACATCAGTTCATTACAGATAAAATTGGATTAAGCTGCCACTCGGGTCTGCTCTCCCCTTACTCTGATTATTTTATACTTAAACGGCCGGCTCCCGCCGGAAGCCAGTCACACACACACACTTAGGCTGCCCATCCAGTTGAGATAGTGATCACAAGATGGTAGCTATGGGCATAAACTAGTAAAGATAGAAAGAGATACAGACTCATAGGCCGTAAAGCCATTTTTATCTCAGGTGAACTGGTATGAATTGAATGGTGTGTGATGGGGCCCTGACCCAATAACTCACCCTTGTTCATCGGGCGTTGCAATCCCTAGGTTGAACCACCACTGAACATAATTGTGAACTCGGCTAAGGTCTAAATCCGCTCGGGACTGCATCAAGACGGACCGACCAGGTCAGAGAGTTGACCCTGAGCATACACGCCATTGATGTGAGGGGTACCTTATTTGGCAGGCACCCCACCCCCTTCTTCAATCTACACACTACATTCCCCCCTGGGATCCAGCTTATGGCCCTGATCCAGCAGGCCCATCGCAAGGGTCTCTTTCTGTAGGATAGGAACATGGGAGGTAGGTACTCAAATTCCATCGCCAACAAAGCATGGGGCAATCAAAATTACCCCGCCGGATTCTCTTTTGGACGAAGAAAGTATCATCATGGCCTAACAATCCCTTCGATAGATGCGATGACAAGTAACCTCTCATGTCGGGCAACCTTGAGTGTATACGTGGTGGTAGGAATGGAGAGTCTATCCACGTAAATCTTGTGGTCTACCTTGCAGTTGTCATCCCACGTCTTGGGTGAGGCAATTCCTGAGGGGCAATTGAAGAAGGGGTCGTCCCCCCCGGAAAAGCAAACAACAGCCACCTGATATGCCACACATAATCGTGTGAAGCATAAAATGTGCTCAAGGGCTGGGGGCAAACCAGCGATCGAGCGCCCTCATTAGCCTAACGGGCCCGTGCTGATCAGGTTCCCACCGTCCCACTTCATGCTCACATTCCATCAAGCTTGATGGGACTACTGCAATTCCGTGACGTGTCCCCAATCAGTAGTCCATATCAGCTCGGTCCCCGCCATCCTTGGGGAAAGATGGATAAATTGCATGGCCCCCAAAGAGTCACAAGAGAAAGGAACTCTCCCCTCATCTCCTTTTCCTAAGGAGGACCAAGGTGGCTCGCTGGTCACCACTTGCACGGAGGGGTGTCATACTAATGCAACCTGCTCCGGCTCGCTGCCCGCGACCATTAGCCCGCCCGTGGCCGACATTTCGGCTTTGATCACGGCCCATATCACGAGCTGGAGAAGAACCACTTCAGCAAAACTCCCCGCCCCGTCAACAAAGGAGGCAGAGAGATGAATCTGTGCTGAGGGGAGCAGTCGTAACGGCCTTGCGGCTGGTCGTTCTGCATAGTATGCTGCCTTCAGCCTCGTCCACTCTCGTTAGAGCCAAAATATAGTAGTTGAAAAGAAGATCTCTCACAAAGCAGCCCCCCAGAAGGGTTGCTTCTGGGGGGCCGCCACCATTGAGATTGGCTCTAACAATCACATAGATTAATGGCAGCCGTGAACTGCGCACTTCATCAGAGTGTAGCACCACCAACTCCAGTGATGCCAATCATCATCAAGGTGTGTGAGCGTTTGCTCGTGGATTGATTTGGCTTTGCATTCTTGATCGTCTCGTCGGGCATCAAGCAAGAACTTGGAGTCCGCATGTCTAAAGCCAGACTCTATACTCATTTGCTGATCTCAAGCGACCCGGTCAGAATTCTTCAATCACCTTTTCATAATCCCAGTACATTTTTGAGTGTTTACCGTAGGTACTTGCATCCTGAGCTGTGTTTGGCATCAGACGAATTCCTGACCAGTCTAGTCTCACAAAATATCTTTCTAGTTTATGCGGAGCCACCCAGTTGAGATAGTGATCACAACATGAGGGAGAAAAAATATACAGGTATTGATCAAGACAAGTTAATGCTCATAGTATTTGGGGTTTGCTAAGGCGCTGCCAGCTCTTCTGGCGGATATATGGTCTTTGATATTTTCCTTGTCTCTCAAATTGCAGGTACATCCACCATCATTCAAGGGCAGAAGAGGAGAGCAGCCACATGCACCATAAATAAAGTTACGTGTGAAGTGGCGGAGAGGGATGAGAGTGGTAACCATGAAAACAAATACCCACTATCTACACACTTATTGGAATATTTGGACAGCAATGATGAAATGTAAATTTATGATGTCGAACACTGAGTTATGTCATTACAAATACATCGTATTTTCTATATCTTTTGTTACAATGCGATGGGGAAGGCAAAGTGTGCAATTGTGTTGAGCAAGGTAAGTGAATGCCTAAAACCAAGGTAATTGAGGTTTACATATACACGGTTGATACTTCTGTTGAAATGATGATCTCTGATGTTTTTATCCCTCAAGTTGTCGTAGAGAAATCCAGTGCAATCCCAGAAGAAGTAAGGAAGGCGTCTGAAGGCCGTGACAGAAAAATGACAACGACGACGAGTCTATTGATATAAAGGAAACAACAAATGAAGGTAGTAAAGAGTTGGTAGATACCAATACCTTGTGTAATGTGTGTTTTCTGGCCTCCAAATGATCACTAACAGATCCTAGACAGGGAAGGGGACTGCAAATTCTCCAACGTGCTTTGGACACGTGGAGCAGCTGGTCGCTCCCTATAATCATAAAGGGTAACTAGGACGCAGAGGAAGATGCCACGACTGTAGTGCGGCATGTATGAGTGCTTTTTGCACGTTTGCATACCAGCCCATGACCACGCTGGTCACTTCAAGTTCGTAAGGTTTGCGGTTTGTAGACACTTATCCAGGGAGACTCCTGCAGAAATCTGATGTCTCCCCGTCCGACTCAAGCCCCCTCCCACCAAGCTAGACTCTGACTATTACGCACCCCCAGGGATTTTTCCTGGCGGTGCCTGCACCATCCAGGAGACAATTCACATTAGGTTATGTGATCCGTTCACAATCCGTCCTGCACCGATCCCCTGCAAAGCGGATCCTAAGCGCTCCCCCCTTTCGCCTCTCTGACCGCGCACCCGGCAGATACAAAGGCCTCCATCACATGCCAGGTATACAGCAGTCAACTGCAAGGGAGATAGTTAGCATATGCGACAATGTCTTCAAAGGAACGGACGCATGCGTTGCTAAATCACAGACCCTGGATAGGACCAAACTCTTGGGGAGTGTCTCACGGCATGGGATGTGACACCGAAATGTCTCTAGCCGCGCTGTGTCCCGCGTACAGTTCAAAGTTCAATATACCACAGGGAAGTTTGCAATCAAGTATGAAATCCGCCGTACCCACACAACTGTAGGGTGTCCATGAGCGAGGGGGGCAAAAGCTGCGAGCTAAATGCAAATGATATGAGAATAGGGAACGGACCCTTTCCGGAATGCAAGTGGGTGGATCACAAGCACTCTCCAACCCGGGATCTGAACCCCCGACCTAAGTCCAGGGTTTGAACCCCAGCCCTAACTCTTGAGAGAGAAGACTCAACCACTCTAAACCATATGTGGGTCGATAATGATACTGATAAATAAGAGACAGAGAGGGTTGATAAGAGTGGGGAGAATGTAAATGAAAAACAACCATCCTACCTCATTCAACTATTTGGACAGTAAAGATGTCAAACCCCGAATTATGTTCATTGCAAATACATATTTTTCCATCGTATCTTTTGTGACAAGAAGGCTGTGAGAAAAGTGAGATAAACATGATGTTGAGGAGGACCAAGGTGAATCAATGCTTGGAGACCAAGGTGATGAAGGTTAATCCATGATGTTGCTTTTCACCCAATAATGGGACAGAGACTAGTGCAAAACACCCTCTAACTAACAAACAAAAACCCACCAAAAAGAATGCAACAGGAAAACAAAAACAAACTTAAGATTTGTATTATCTACGTACAAAAGAGCGGCTGGCGCGTGGCATGCCATGTTGTTAATATTTCGAACAGGCATTCATGATACTTATCTATGCACCACGCACGAGCGCGTGCACAATTTCACTTAGTTTTTGTTAGCCGAAAAAAGTTGGTTTCGACCTTGCTTCGAAACCCCAAATTTTTGGCGCAAAGACCTTAAGCTTCATAGAGACTGAAATTACCATATGAAAGAGTAACAAAAGACGATTCAGAACCACATATGGTTTGTCGACAAATATCGAAATCGTGCAACGCTGTGAGATTATCTTTGTGCAAGTTCTTCATCATTGAAGACAAAGAAGTCGCAAATTACAATTTCAAAGACAATTCCACATTTGCATCCAATGATATAGACCAAAAGGACAGAGAGACAGGGGGTGATAGCATGAACAATGGTTGTAGGAATCAGTATATTTGTGAGATTGTCTGGCCATGGCCGTTGGTTGCCGGCTAGTATTAGTATCAATAGCATTGTGGCCTTCGCGCTGCAAACCCGAGGAGGGACTTGGCCTCACAAACATATCCATCATTGGGAGGGACCCAGCAGAACAATACGTATGGCATTTTTTGACGCAGAGTAGGCTGGCATATGCGTGGGTATTGATGATGTACCCAGTTCTTCTTACCGTGGATGTTTGCCAAAGCCGTCTTCGTGTCTGTGTCTGCATCTCCTTGACTTACCCAAGAGTAGGACTTCGTCGGGGCGGAACCCCCCTTCAGGGGGGAAGATGCAATGCTTGTAGTATTGGGGAGGCATCATCTATTGGCGGTGCTAGTAGAGGCAACAAGGCGCGCTGACAGCATACGCCATGGTCGGCCTAGATACTACAGCCTGGGTGTGTGGGAGCCATTATGATAAAAAAATGGTGTTGATGGGTCCGTGTGTTGTGCCTGGTCCCAGTTTTTGGCCGATTAACAGGCCACCATGGCATCCGCCAGCAGCGCCTAGTACCGCCGCCGAATGACGCCGTCCCCAACACTACCAGCGCCCACACCGGCCCCCCGCCGAGAAGGAACCCGCCCCAATGAAGTCCTACTCCCGGGTAAGCTGCGGGGAGGCCGCCGA
>JALLPA010001383.1:0-12140 GCA_036939895.1 Thalassiosira exigua | reverse complement strand
GGCCATGGGAGCCGCCCGCGACTGCGGCGGAATAGCAAAAGCGATGTATCGCTAATAGTAATAAGGTTGGTTGAACCATTACATTGAACTTCAATGGTTTGAATATGCCAGATATGCTGCGCTATCAGCATTGGCAGCACCAGTCATAGCTTTCCAAGCTATTCTTGTTGACATCCACTGTAGATTGGTGTCGGTGCAAGCCTAGGTCAAGAGTAGCACAGCATTTGTTATTGGGTTTGTCTGGTGTGAAGACAAGTCAAAAGGCGTCCCCTTTGCTCTCAAATGGTGCTCGGTCAAAGATACTTGATAATGATGATGATCACATATTAAATTGGATTAGAAGCTATCTAAAACGGACTCTCAAATGCAGGCATTCCGCAAGCCTGCACGGTCTTTTCAATTGGCTAAGGATACTGACCTAACACCAAGGAAATGTGGTGAGTGTCTCAGGCGACTGGTGTTCCCATCAAAGCGCGGTACACGATAGCCAGCTAAGAATGTAGCTGTCACGTATACATCAGGGACCCACTAGTTCTCTGTGATGGGAGTCACTGCTAAAGTTTTGTCCTGCTCCATTTTGCGCCGACGGGGGGAGGAAGGTCCAGTTCAACGCGGTCCACTGAGTCAGGTTCCGAGAGTGAGAGGGGAGTTCGCTTTTGGTGATGCACGTGGCAGGTTTCCGTGGTGTGTACACTGCCACCTTCCTCTTTTGCTTCCGCGCCTCTTGGCATGGGACAGCGGGCAGCGCCGCTGCGCTGGTCTCAGCGGAAGCTGGTGTCGTCCGCGAACACTTTGCTGGTCGTCGTTGCCCTGCAGTGAGGGCCGTGGGTAGTGTTCCGGCGGGCCTGGTTTGCTGAATTCAAGCCGTCAGGAGGGTGAACTCGGGAGGGATGGAGTCCAGTATGATGTTTGCCATCCTGTCTCGAACATTTACATGGTTGACAACTGCCTGAGTGTAAGTCTTGTCGCTCATGGGGACGCCTTTGATAATAAGGGCGCTCAAGAGGACCAAGAAGATGCCGCAGTCAAAACCGTTCTCTTGACAAGGGCAGTGAGTGCTTATATCCTGGAATTCTCAGAGGCGACACCAGTTGCCATAGCAGGTGTACTCTGAGCCCACGAGGCTGTATGTGTTGTCGTATATGTACTTCCTAGGCGCTTGCATGTAGACCTCATTCCCGTGGTTGCGTCCTGAGGAATCATAGAGCTCGATCCATCTGGTAGTGAAATCAGCCACAGCAAACAGCCAATGGTAGTTACCCTTGTTGGTGAGCACCACTAGCTTGCTGAGGCTCGTCAGGTCACCTTCAATGCGTCGCCTTCATCTCTCCACGCCACTGTAAGAGTAGCCTACAATTCCGGACAAGGGTGACCGCGAAGGTGCATTGATTCCGCGAGATTGTCACTACACCAGCAATGACGTACCATCCTACGTAGGAATCACTATCTTAACGAAATGCCCGTGCCTCCAACCATGGCGGCCGCCGCCGCCGTCGCCCCCTTCGGCCAAGGCCATGCAGGTTGCCCTGCTGTCTGGAATGACACGAACTTCACCCTGAACCACCCTGACCACGCCCGAACTCGAGACCCTCCCACCGGCGCCACCGTAACAACCTGCCGATCCCGGCGTCGAGGCCACGACGACGAGGAACCACTGCCGCCGCCCCAACCCCCCCGACTAGGCTGCCACCATCGGTGCCCCCCCGCTGCCGCTGATGCCGTAGGTGACGGGACCGTCTGCACCGATGGACACCAGGACCTGGATAGCCGTCCTCCGCGTGAGCCTCCCCCTCCGCCCTGGCCGCCGCCCGACCGCGACGATATGGCCCACGCCATGGTACTTCAGGAAATCGTCCACCCCCCCCCGCCATGCTCACGCAAGGCGATACGAGGATTATCTCGACAAGGTTCAAGACGAACTCCTGTCTTTTAGATCTTATTTTGTCAAAGGGGGGCCTCGAAGAGAGTGGACGCCAAAAGGAAGCGCCATGTCCCTGCGCCAGCGGCCATCAGCCTCTCCTCCTGCCGTGACGGTGGTCGGCTTAGTTTGAAGAGGATTTCGGGGGATTCGCCGAGAAGGTCCCGACGATCCATGGGTATGCTTTCCTCCGGAATCTCATTTTTACGGACGTCATCCTGCAATGCCGCGCGCCATATCCGAAGCGCCGCCGCCACATAAGTCCCATGCCTTGTCCGACGGGTCGAGTCAGAGGGAGGTATCCTGGGCCATGTCGCCCGGCACCTATCAGAGCAAAGGTACCTCATCCAGAGGAGAAAGTCCATATAATCCGGCGCTATTCCCCGCGTCACGAAACGTCTGGGACAAATGGAAGGAGCAGCCCGCCTCTTCTCCTGCCACCATCTATCAGATGGCCCCCCCCACAACGCTGGCAACCCGATGGGGACGAGGACGGGGTTGGTTTCTGGGATATCCCTCAATGAACACCACTCCCCCTTCTCGTTCAGATGTGCCCGGTCCTCGAGGATCGGGCGCTGTGGGTGAGGGGGGCCGTAGCTGGTACCTGATGGCGGGGCCTCGGGCCCGGCGATGTCAGTCAGCCAGCACTCGTAGGTCCAAGGACCCACTTCCGATGGAGGCAACACTCGCTGGGCGTATTGTTGAGCAGCCAACATGTCCTCGGCCATCCGAAGGTCCCTGTAAAACGAATGGGAGGGGCTGGGAAGGCACCAATCGATCTCGCTGCGAGGCGGACAGAGGTGGAAATACAGCCCGTCTGCCTGGGCTGTGGCGCGATAGGCCCTCACGGCATCCCTTACGCGGCCCTTCTGGGGCAGGCTTTCACTGGTGGAGGCCAGTGAACCTGACAGCACCTGACACGTGTGGGATACGATGGCCTGGAGGTCCGGTGCCATCTTCGTCAGAACTCGGGCGAACCTGCGAACTGGTCTGGGGCGCTCATCGCTGCGTAGTCGACTACAAATATCTACCCAGTCCCAACGATCACCACCCCAGTCCCGACGATCATCACCACCCCCCAGAAAGGGTGGGGCGACGTTCAGGAGCGCACACACCTCGCGGAGAGCCTGCGCTCGTATCTTTCCCACGAAAGCAAGCCCGCTCGCCAGGAGGTCCGCCTCATGCACTTCAGGGACCAAATACGGAGGCACCGCTCTTACGAGGGCCACCACCTCCCCTGCCAACTCTCTCGCGGAGGTGGCCAGCTGTTGGAGGTCTTCCACCCCAGGCCTGCCCCCCCCTAGGAAGTCATACCCTCCCAACCTCCCCACCATGTTGCGATAGACCTCGGCCCCCTGAGGCATGGCCTCTTCGTACAACCAATCGAGGGCAATGGGACCCCCATGGAAATAGATGTACTCGGTTCTGGGCCCCACAACATACTCATCCGATTCCCAATGTGCAAAAGGTGCAAGATGGTGGCTCTCTACGATGGTATCATACAGAAACCAGGAATGACGCCAGTCGAAGGAGTCAGCGACTCCTGTGGGATCCGGGGCGTGCCTGTACATCCTCGAAAGAGGCCTTGGCGCCAAGTGCACAGTGGGTAGAAGCGAATGAGGAGGCGAGCCCTGGGTCCGCCCCTTCACTGCCTCCTGGATCACGTCTAATATATCGTCCAGCCCCACGGCCTCGGCTGCCAGACTCCAGTAGGCCTCTGAAGCAACGCGCTGAGTGGGGAGACGGGCTGACAACCACAGGAATCCCACTGCCTCTTGTAGAATCTTTACGACGGCATGATGAGGATTGTGCCTCTCTTGGAGGACAAGGAGATGATGTCCCTCGCTCAACCAGTCTAGGAATCGAGCCCCCCTGTATGTCCCCAGTAGGCGATGGTCGGACACAAGGACCAGCATCACCCGGTAGGCCTCGAAATGCAAGATGATGTCTGAGGGGGCACACAGCATTAGACGGTGCAGCATCTCGTAGAGCAACGCCAACTCTGTCTGGATGGCGATGCTCAGGCGAGATGCCTCCAACATCTCGGGGCTCCTGCAGAATGACTCGTTCACTGGGTGAAACTGGAGGTTGTGTATGGGGGGCAACTCAGGATGGCCATGCTCCACAAACTCCCGCTGCATGGGCACCAACACCAGCCAGCAGAACATATCCAAGAGCCTTGACTGTCGGAAACGGCGGTAGTCCCCGGCATGGCGCATCATTTTGAGATAGTTGGGGTCACTGCCCAGCACGTAGTCAATCCAGGTCTTGCGAGTTGAAAGATCGGACAGGCGGCCCCAAGGGACCTTCCCCCGAATCTGAGTACAGAGCCCACAAAGAATGGTCAAGACTCCCTGGGTGGCCACGAGTCGGTACTCCCCGAGCCTGTCCGCTGGGGTGTATGGGTGACAAAGGTGGGCAAACGCCCAATATGTTTTCACGTAGGTGGAGGGGATATCAGTGGCATCCACGTCCAAGTAGTCCAAGTACGTGTGGGCGCTGCGGTACCCTGCTCCCCAAGGCACCAGCTCTGCTTCCAGCGGATCGACGTCAGGAAATGATCGATACCTCCCACGCCACGCGCGTGCATCATCCACCCTCGCAAAGCCCTCCTCTGCACCGGGGGGTGCTAGATAGGAAAGGGCCCGATGTCCAAGAGGAGGATCCATGGTGCTCATTCCTCCCATTCCCCGAAGCATCTCGGACAGCGCCTTCCCAGTGGCAACGATCTCTACTTGCAAGTCCTCCCGGTTGTTGGCCAGGGGCTCAAGGTATCGACGAAAAGCATTGGCGGAGCGCGTGGTGGGCTCCGTGGCCTTGGCAAGGCCCGACTGATACACGCCTGGTTGGTCTGGCTCTTGAATGGCCGCTGGAGGCTGTTCGAGAAGGCTCCGCCGCAACGCCTCCTGATGTTGGGCCTGCTCATAGGTCGCGATGCCTCCCTGATAGACAGCGCGGAAAGCACGCAGCACGAACAAGGGATCCGCCAGGAATCCCTCACTTCGGTGCACGTAGGGAGCCAGGGCAGTGCCCAACAGGGACAGCTCGTCCAAGCACTGAAGGTCGGCGAAGACGTCCGCGAAGAACTCAGGGGGCTCCACGTATGCGGCTGCATACCTTGGGTCTGCTCCTGTGAGCCTATCCATGGTGTACGTGGTGGATGCTGAGTAGTTGGTCTTGGTGGGGGAAGTTATGGCCACAACGTTGTCTGCCATAGCGGGTGCAATCGTCGCCTGGTATGGTGGCAAGGGGGTGGAAAGGTGCTCGAAAGGGGTCCCAATCGTGTCATGGCATGAGGGAGGGCCTGTCCAGCCCTTTCGGTTCGGATTGGGAGCAGCCAGTGAGTGCGAGATGAATGGACACACGTTCGTGTCCTGGGGGGATGGCCATGTTTTCTGTTCGAAGCTTGGAGCCTTCCCCTCAACGAACGGAAAGGCCGTCCACCACCGTTCGTCACATCGGGATGGTGTGCAGAGTGAGGACTGTCTGTGGAAGGTCTGTGTTGCCTCTGCCGCATGCGGCGAATCTGGCGACCACTGGCGATAGCCACTCAGCGAAGGCATCTACCAACCACAGCCACGGCACGCCCAGCACCAATGACAATCCCACGCGTGACGCGTATCAACTAACACAGATGGTGCCTCTCGCCTCCCCATTGCCGCGGTCCCGCTCTGTCATTGGTCTCATAATCCGCCGTGCACCTCCATCGTACCACACCATGGCGAAAAAGGCTCGCCAGCAGTCGAATATCCTCTCCAACGTCCCTCCCACGCCGCCTCCGATGCCGAAAGCCACCACAGCTCCCTCGCCTGCTCCGGCCGGTGAAGCGGTGCCCCCTCCGGCCGGTGAAGCAGTGCCCCCTCCGGGGATTAACCCCGTCGACGTCCCTCTTCCGGGCGACGGCGGCACCCCTCCCCCGGCGCCGGACCCAGCGAAGGTCACACCCTATGGCAAGTGGAACCTGGATGGCCACGTAGTGGATAAAAGTGGTGAGAATGATATTGAGGCCCGCTTGGGACGGATCTCGGGGTGTCTCTCGGCGAGGAAGAAGGCTGGGAGCAATGACGCGGACGACGCCATGGACGAAGGGGAAGGTGTCGACGGTGCACCGAAATGCGGGGCGGCGTCGATGGATGCCGCCGATGCCAGTATCTTTAACTGGGCGAATAGGACGAAAGGAAACGGCAAACTCTCAGCCAAGAAGACCCAACAGAAGCGGAAGAAGGCCAAGCACGAGGCCTTCGCCGTGCCACCTTCAAGGTCGCCCCTGGCGAAAACCCTACAAGCGAGATCCCCAAGAAGCTGAGAGTGATAGTGGAGGCCCTCACTGAGGGAATCCCTGACTTCGAGCTGTGGCCGAAGCGCAAGGAGCTGGAAAAGCTCAAGCCCGCCATCCAGAGTGCTGCGGCGCTCCCCTCCAAGTGGGCTGGGACGGCTGCGTACATCCATTTTGAAAATAAAATGTCCGACTTCACCCGCAGCGGGGGCAAGAAGGACAGGGAGTTCAGGAGCGTGATGCGCATGGGCCACAACGAAGACTCACTGGAGGCCTTTGGGGCCCTGTTGGACGAGATGGCGATGTCACTTCTCGATGCTCAGGTGTTCATCGAACTCAAGCGACACCAGTCCCTCTGCTCGGAACAGCGCGTTGCAGTGGCCTTCAATCCCCCCTCCATGAGTGTGTCCTACATCAAGGAAGCCCTTGTGCATGTCTTCAGTCGTAGCCTCGCTAACCTGAGTGCCAGTGTGGAGACAAAGGGAGGCAGGCCGGGAGTCCCACGAGACCTCATCATCAATGTTGAGCTTGGGTGGGCACCCCACAACTACAAGAAGGAGGACGGACCCAAGCGCTACAACACGGACAGCAAGAAGGTCTTCTTGGTAGAGTATAACCAGGAGATGGCGCCCTACTGGGCGGAGGCGTGCAAGTGCAAGGATGTCCGCGTTCCCCTCCGCCAGTTCCTCACTCGCCACACTCGCCTCGTCCATGTCCCTGACCCTGTGAAGGCCTCTGCCTCGGCCATGATGAAGTACAAGGATACCATGACCCGTCATATCTTTGGGGTCGACTCCCTGTCAACAGTGGTCCTAGATGGGATTGTGAACCTCGACGATAGTGTGGAGATGTCGCCCGCGGCAGGGGGGCCCCAACGCAACACATGTCCCTGCGTGACCTGCTCCTTGACCACCAGATCCCTGGCGAAAAGTGGAAGACGTTTGCGGCTATTGCGCCGAATGTCGACGGTGGTCATGAGGGGTTCTTCCCTGCTGATGCCTGTCATGAAGAGGCCGCCAGGTCTTGGGGTGTGCATACGGCGTCTAAGGCCATGTACGAGCTCCTCATCGAAAGGGAGTTCTCCGAGAGGAGCGTCGCAGACTTCCTCAGGCGCGTTTTCAGCAGGACGGATGTGGACATCGCCACTTGCGCCTCGACCTACGATGAAGTGCACCAGACCGTCAGCCTCCTCACTGAGATCCCTGACGACGAGTAGGACGAACCGGCGGGGATGTTTGAGTCCTATGGAATCGACCTGTCCGCGCTTCACATGCGGGAGGCCGAGATCCAGCGTGGAAACCAGGGCGCTGGGCTGGTCTTCGACCATGAGGAAGCCTCCCAGGGCACGGTCGCCACTGAGGTCTACATGGACGCCACCTATGGTGAAAAGATCCAAGGGGTGGCTGGCGCCGTCCGTTTTGCTGTTGAAAAGCGCTCTCCACGAGAGCCCCAAGGTGCCGCCTCCGCGGAAGAGGACGGCGGCCCCTTAGCACCTCGCCCCCGCGAAGGCGAGGACATGGACACCTCCACGGAGGAGGAGTCTGCTGAGGGTGAAAACGGCAACTCGGCGGCCGCCTCCGGGACCCCTCCCGTTGTGGCGACAGGCCAAAAATGAGTGCCAACCGAACCCCTCGACAAGGGAAAAGTCGAGGGAAGGGAGCCAAGTGCTCCGGGGATACTCCATCAAGACCCAAGAGCCTCAAGAAACAGAAGGCATCAGCCAAGAGGGCCCACTTCTACAGGACTGCTAAATCAAGATCAAGCCAAGTCAAGTCCATGGTTGGGTTGGGTCGAGGGAGGCGGGATAAGAATAGTAGTAATGTAATCACCTCGGATGAAATGCGTGATCTTCTTGAGCGGCGCCAACGGCCTACCGACGATGTGCTGCCACAGGAGGTCGACGAATACATGGAGGAGAGGGACATCCTCGCTGAACTAGAAGCCGCAGCGGAGGAATACAAAGTATTCCAGAAGACGGTGGCGTCGACGAATGTGCCGCTGTGGGGCGACATCGATGTCAACGACAAGCGCGATGATGTGATCCGACTAATGAGCGGAAATCTCAATGGACTCGCCTCCTGGAAGCACAACAACCACAAAGCCGACCGTCTACGTTTCCTCATGACCAAACTGGGGTTGGATGTCGTTGGCCTCCAAGAGGTCTGTGTCAACTGGTCTGCCTTCAAGCCGTCCCAGAACATTGGTACCCTCCTGAGGGACGGGGATGAGCCTATCCGCTCAGTGGCGTCTCACAACAAGCTCGAGACGAAGAATGCTGGCAGGGCCCAGCGAGGGGGCACTGCCACAATTATACGCGATCTATTGGCCCCTTTCGTGAAGGACTCCAATGTCGACCACACCAAACTGGGGCGTTGGTCATGGTGTGTCATGGAAGCTGAAGGAGGGCATCGCACGCGTGTGGTGACTGCATATTCGCCAGTTACCAACAGTGCGACTGGCCTTAGAACAACAGTCCAGCAACAGTGGCGCTACATCAGGAAGAAAGGGCTCAAGACCACTCCACAGAAGATGTTCCAAGATGATCTCGTCAACCTTCTTCGGCTATGGCGCGAGAAGGGCGACAGATTGGTATTACTGATGGATGCCAACGATCACGTGATCGATGGCGAGCTGGCGAGACGGCTGCGTGGTGAGGGCTTGGAGATGAAGGAGGCTGTGCACTCCCGCAATCCAGGACAGGGACCACCCACGCACTTCCGTGGGTCCCAGCCCATCGACGGTATTTGGGTCACGCCCGACGTGGAAGTGTGTGGAGCCGCCTACCTGCCCTTCGACGCCTGCCTCGGGGATCATCGCCCGGTCCTCGTTGACGTCAGTATGAAGTCCTTCCTCGGCAGCAACATGCCAAGGGTCGTCCCTGCGGCTGCGAGGCGACTGACCTCCAAGGTGGGCAGGATACGACAGAAGTATATTGACGACGTCGAGAAGGCCTTCAAAGCGCATGGTATTTTTGAGACCCTACTTCGCCTACAAGAACGAGCGACGTATCCTGTTCAAGAAGATGTACGCAAGGCACTGGAGGCGATAGATAGACTGGTGGTGAAGATCATGCTCGCTGCGGAGAAGGGATGTCGGAAGTTTCGAAAGGGCCCCTACGAGTTCAGCCCCCAAATCAAAGCACTGATGGACCGCTGCTGGGCCCTCCGAAGCCTTATTGGCTACAAGCTCAAGAAGAAGGGCAACATCGCCAACCTGTATCGTTTCGCGTGGAGGACGTGTGGCATTGAACGCCCAAGTAGCATCCCCATTGACGAACTCGTCGCCATGTGGAAGGTTGCCAAGGCCGAGCTGAAACGGCATCTGGCGGAGAGCCCATGGCTGCGGAAACAGTACCTCACCGAGCAACTGCGCGAGGCCCTTGAAAACGAACGTCACGAGGAGGCGACTCGCATCAGAAACTCGCTAAGGTGTGAATCGAAGCGGAAGGAGTGGAGGGGCATTAAGAGGGCAACAAAGGGCAAGACGCAGTCGGCCACCCTACGGCTGGAGGAACCCCTGCCTGGCGGCTCTGTCCGCGTTGCAGGGTCGAAAGAGGAAGTGGAAGAAATGATACCAAGGTACCTGGGCGAGAGGTTTGGTTCCGCGGGAAGTGCAGATGTGTGCAAAGGGGCCCTCTTTGAGCTTCTTGGCTACTCAGCCGACACCGAGACTGCAGTCAAGATACTCGAAGGGACATGGACGCCCCCTCCGATGACCTCGCCAACAACGATCCTCATACTGGAGGAGGTGGCCAGGATATGGAAGAAGATGGCCGATAGGGAAGTCGACATCGTAGTGACGTGGGAGGATTTCCAATACTACTGGAGGAGGAAACGAGAGAAGACCTCGTCCTCTTACTCGCGCGTCCACATGGGACACTACGTGTCATGTTCATATTCGAAGTTCCTGTCCCAAGTCCACGCACTGAAACTAACCCTCATCTCGAAAACGGGCTCTACGCCTGACAGGTGGGCGCAGGGCCTCAATGTAATCCTGGAGAAGACAGCTGGCATTGCGCTGATCACAAAAATGAGGGCCATCCTCCTCATGGAGGCGGACTTCAACTTCCACAACAAGCTTATCTTTGGCAAGAGAATGCTGGACCTGGCCAGGGACCACGACATGGTTCCTGAAGAGATCTATAACGACAAAGGGCGTACCTCGGAGGATGGCCTTCTTCAGCAGGTCCTGGTCTACGACCTGGCGCGCCAATGGCGCCGCCCCCTCCTGGTGGCCTCAGTTGACGCATCGCAATGCTACGATCGCATCGCCCACGCCATCGCCGCTCTGACGCTGCGAGCCTTCAAGGTCAGGGAGAGCTCAGTGCTCACCATGCTCCGTCCCATTCAATGCATGGAGTACTACATGCGTACCGGATACGGAGAATCGACGGTCTCCTTTGGTGGCAAGGGAGATCCCAAGCAGGGCGCCTGCCAAGGCAACGGCGGAGCTCCGCCTACTTGGCAGCAGATCAGCACCGTCATGCTCAATGTTCAGAAGCGCCAAGGCCATGGCATCCTCATTGAAGCCCCCCTCAGTAAGCGGTCTATGCGTCAAGTGGGAATCACCTTTGTTGACGACGCCAACCTGTGGGCAGGGCTGGAGGCCGATGACGACGTTATCTCGGTAGTAGCGAAGGGCCAAAGGGCGGTTAATTGCTATGGTGGTTCGCTCATCTCGACGGGTGGCGATCTCAAGCCCGGCAAGTGCAACTACACCATCCACGATGTGCAGCCTGATGGAAAAGGGCAGTGGATCTATGGTGACGACGGTGCGCAACCCTCAGAGGAGGATGAACTTGACGACCTTCCACCCTTCGAGGAGGAGGTGTCCATCACGGNTTCTCAGCAGCCTGGGTGTGGTGAGAACCATACAGAAGGAATGGCGCTATATGCCTGCAACGTTTGCAGGGATGGGCTTGTTTTCCCTTCCCCTCGAAGCGACGATCTCCTCGGTCAACCTCCTCTTGCAACACTATGGCACGTCCACGGCGCTCGGAGTGACCCTCACGGCATGTCTCGAGAACCTCCAAGTCGAGCTTGGAGTGAGGGGATGCCCATTTGAGTATGATTACAAGATCTGGGGCGGTCTTGCCACCGACTCGTGGGTCAAATCTATCTGGGAACGAATATGGCACTTTGGTGTCCAGATCCAGCTTCACTACGACCCGGTTCGACTCCCCTATTGCCTTTTTACTCAGGGGGAAATATGTTTTGATGTAAAAATGTATTTTGACAGCAAAATACATTTTTGCTAAAGACAATATTAGCACTAAACACAGTAGTGTACTCAGTAAACACACGGTTATTTTTTTACTCAGAGGAAAATTATTTTGCTGTAAATTATTTTTTTACTGCAAGGATTGTTTTTTGCAACGAAATATTTTTTACAAGCCAGTAATGCAGCTTGTGGTCCTTGGTTGAAACATTTGGTGCCGGATGTTGATAACAACGAAGCCGTAAAATTCCGTTGCATGTCGGCCGGGGGCTCACTGAACCGTATCAACAAAAACTGTAAACTGGCGTTGCATGTCGGCCAGGGGCTCATCGTGTGGAATTGTATGAATTAGGTTATGAGCCCAATTCGCCCATGTGTTTGCTCGACCCTCGTCCACAGCAAAGGTTTTACCACTGGTTTGAAGAATGACTTCATCGGACAATCGTACGGGCCCTTCCAACTTTTTTCCTATTGGTTGGGGAATCCCTTTGTCATCCAACCTGCATAGTCCCATAGGAGCAGAGGCTAGGAACGCTTTGAAGTTAGCCTCGCCACCGTCCAGTTTTAATGCGTCTGCTTGCGCCGAAAAGAACACACCCGACTTAGTATCCTGGATCTTGTCCGCTCTCGGAAAACCATGATAACATTCGGCGCCATCTTTTGATCCATTTGCCGAATACGTTGCGAATTTACTTTTCTTGACAATTTTGTCGTTTGCTTGGGCTCGCT
>JALLPA010001382.1:0-11021 GCA_036939895.1 Thalassiosira exigua | reverse complement strand
AAAAAAAGGGGGTCCTTTTCTACCTTTTGTTGCGGGTCCTTTCCAAGGCCTGATTTCATGTTCGGTTCCTTTCATGCAGGAGGGGGGGGGTCCTTTTCTATACCAATGTGGGTACTACGTCACCGATTCGATTATATCCAAATTTGATATGACCAATTCTTTTGTAATTTGCCGTTTTTTTTTCAACGAACTTGGATACTTTTTATTGGCGGCGACAACGAATTAGCGAAGAAGGTGATTAGTATTTAGCTACTATGAATCACACCCCATAGCTGCTATCGTTCTCCCCAACGAAAATAGATGCAGGGGACGCGGCTTTCAACCGCACGGCGGGCGGACAAGAGGGCCTTTCGCTTTCAACGGCGCATTGACGATGTCGTCGGTTCACTCCCTTTTCATGCAAGCCGGTCATTTTGCTTGCATTGGCCGGGTCGGCGCGAGAGTGGCCATCGCCAAAGATGACTCAATGCAACTCGACAACACTCGGGCTCCCGCCCCGCCCATCAGTATCGCAACAACGACGGTTCTGAGCTGGATCGAGGTCAGCAGCACAACCCATTTGTTCATAAATTTTACCTCTTTCATCTTCCACTCAGATCATTCAACCTTGATCCCAGGCCATCCAACCATGAACAGTTCCATCAACATCAACTCTGGTCATCACTTTCACGCGGGTCCCGATCCCCAAGCCTCTGCGGGCGCTGATTGGGGTTCAATTCCCTCCAATGCGAACCTTGTTAGCTGGTCCTTTGACAACAATAACTATCTCCTCGACCCCAAAGACGCCGCTACGTGTAAAAGCACGACGGGTACACCTTCCACCCGCACAAGTCGCAGCAATCCAAACGCCACCAAGGAGCCAATCGAACCCGCACCTACTCCCCGAAGAATTGGAGGCTATGAAGATTGAGAAGAGGAAGGAGTTCGTTAGAGAATATTGTGACAAATAAGACGATCTGAAAACACAACCTTAGCCGACAAAGGACAAAGGATGAAATCAAGGCTGTTGCCGCCGAGGCGAGGAAATAGTACCTCAAAGAGTACTATAAGAACAACAAGAGGCAGAAGAAGAACAAGAAGGCAAACGAGAACAGTGACAAGAAGCCAGATGCCAAGCCTGCTAAGCGTGGTCTCAGGGGCAACAAGAAGGATTAAGTTCGGATTGGTTTCGTTTATCACTATCACACAGTGTGTGTGTGTGTGTGTTGTGTCTCGGTTTCTGGAAGTGAAAGGCAGAGCCTATTGTGCGGTTACAACTGTAATGCTTTCAATTGATGTGACGGATTGGGTTGATTTAATACTCCGAAATGATACAATGTCAAGTAGTGAACAGAATCAGAATGCCTAAACTTATTTTAGATTTTGGGTTGTTTCTGCCATACAATGTACCGACGCTTGCCGCTGCTGCGCCGAAATTAGCCGGTCACCGGTCACCCGCGCCGCAAATCGCAAACCGCAAACGACAGACGGCCCTCGCGGCTCTCGCCCCCGCCCCCCCCCATTCACGGACAGCCCCTGTAGCCGGTCCACTAAGGGATTCTCTGGCACTGGGTTCTGGGTTCTGGTTCTGGCGCCGGGGGTCCGTCTATCTGTCAGCGCAGTTTTTTCATGTCAGGCGCGGGGGAGGAGCATATATTTCACTGCGTCGCAGACGGAAGTTAGACCATGGCGTTGGTGCGGCTGTTATTCCCCCCTCTGCCTCTGACGCTGGCCTCAATATTTATTTATTATGCATCCGCCTTCGGCTTTCCTTGCATGTTGAAATCAGGGACCATTCTTGGGCGCGGCAGTCATATTATATTTCCCCCTTTCCCATCAAAAGGACCTAGAGCCATCCAGCAGAAATTCAGAGAATATTCGTTACGCGAGGCAATGGATGAGGACGGTGGTGATCGTAAGCAAATAAGCAGTGGGGCTTCACCTGAAGTGATAAATGGTACATCGGATGGAATGATTATTACTAAGTTGTATGAAGTTCCATTCGGCGGCTTCCCGGGAGCAAATGGAGAAGGAACATTTTCTACAGATGATGTTTTAAGATTGCGATTGGATTCTCGAAACGTTACGCTTCCAGCAGCGCTGATGTTGCTTGATCCAGACGCATACCCAACGCAATCACGTGCCCGAAAGGTCATTCGGCAGCGGTCCATCTGCATTTGCCGCAACAAAAACAACTCCAACGCCTCTCTCCAATTCAACGAGCTGGGCAAAGTCATAAGCCGAATATACCCAGGAGATATCATAGGTTTTCAACGCAGGGTTGGGGACGACTACTACGCTATTCAGGGCGTGCCGTACCGAACTCCCCCGTTCAAACTTGAGGTGGTTTATGAAGATGAACACATGGCCATCGTCAACAAACCTGCTGGCGTAGTAGTATATAGGTTGGAAGGAGGTCGGGGGAGTGGCGCCAGGGGCGGTGGCCATGGACGAGATACTTTGCTGAGTGCTTTGCCTTACGTGTTGAAACCATCGAATTTAACTGGCAGAATCCACAATGATGACGCACATTACCAACCACTCAGACGACCCCAGCATGTGCACAGGTTAGACCGACCGACGTCGGGGCTGGTAGTCGTAGCCAAAACCAGAGAAGCATCAATTCATCTCGCCCAACAGTTTGAATTCCGATCTGTAGATAAGACTTACATGGCGATATTGAATGGCAATCCACTGGAGTCACTTCCTCCGGGGAAACCGGAGTCACCATCAGAATGGAACACAATCGACTTTGACCTAGAAGGGAAGTCGGCGATCACAAAGTGGAGGGCGATTCGCAGCATGAAATCACTCCATGCAAAGGATGGCCAGGTGACTCTTGTTGAGCTGATGCCGAAAACGGGCCGGTATCATCAATTGCGCCGCCACATGGCTTGGGTCTTAGGTACACCGCTGGTAGGTGACACAACGTATGACGGGGGAGACGATTCAGCTCGGAGGTTGCGGAAACGTGGCTTGTTCCTGTGCTCGAATGAAATTTGCCTAGAGCACCCCTACTACAACACCCCTATCGGACGAAAGGAGTGGTTGGATAGTGGGGGGAGAGATCGGGTTGGTGATCAATCATTGGTGTTGGAAGATAAGAACACAGACAGTGTGAAGGTACAAGCGCAAATAGAGTTGCCGGATAAGTTCGAATCATTTTTGCGGCATGAAAATGCTCGAGCTATTAAGTTCATCGATGACGAATAGCATGGGCCACCCCTCAAAAAGATGACCTTTATCACTCTAGGAATACATTGGTCTAACTCTACTTTGTGCATTTAGCATTTATGTTCTCTAAGTTATAGGCCAGAGAAGAGGCTGCGGCAGCAGTAAGAAGAGAGATCCAATCTCACTAACAAGTCTGGTCGCGAGCTTCCAATGCTTCATGAAGTATATGACTCGTCAGAAATCAATGGATGTGCCCGATGGATGCAGTAGGGTCCGATGCAGTTGGTAAGAGTGCTTCGCTCCCGGGCGCCCTTATTAGGCATACCCCATCGTTCTCTTGTACGTACGCTTCTCTGCGAGCGTCACGTGGTCCTTCGACCAGTTCCCAGAACTCGTTCTCTTGTGATACCTCGACTTCTTCTTGTCGAAAATTTCTTCCAGATTGCACGTGATCACCTCCCCAAAGATCTTATCTGGATCAAGACGGGAGGGACCATCTGCAAACTGGGCCTCGAGCGCGCGGTGAAGATTTGTCCTTTGGGCCCATGCCGGGATCTGCGTAGCAATAATTTCAAGGGTGAGAAAGATCGATCAAAGGAGAAAACATCAACATGGCTGCAGCAGCCTGACACTTCCTCACCGGCTTCTTAGGCTTCTGCCTCTCGTATTCGTCGTCGGAATCAGATTCCGAGTCGCTATCTTCCCGCTCGGACATCTCGTACGTTTGCATGGGAGACAGCGGCTTTTCCTCGGGCTTCTTCGCCTCCGGCTTCGTCACCTCGCGCACCGGGGACGGTTTGTTGGAGGGATCGAGGATGCTCTTGAGAGCGGTCGGCTTCAGACCCGGCTGAGATGTCACCGCCTGGGAGCCACGCTTCGGCCCTGAGGCGTTGCCGAATTTCTTGGCGGACCCCGCTGTTTTCGAGGACGAGGCGGCAGCCGAATTCTTGGCCGCGGCCTTCTCTCGCATCTCCGCGACTATGCTGCTCGACTTGCTCTCGCCCAAGGTCGAGCCGGACGCCATTTTCTTGAGCGTCGACGACACCGCGTATTTGGAATGGGACGAAGGCGGCTTCGCGGACGAGGTTGCGCTGGCCACGGCCTGTTTGGACTGTAGCGAGAGAGAATGAGACCAAGGACCCTCTCGAGCGAAACGACGGCGATAGTCTTTCAAGTCGTACCTTCTGCCTCATTTCCGCCAGGCGAGCCTTTCGAGCCTCCGTCGCCTCCGCGTGAGCCTGCTTCCTCTCGAGAAGCGATCTCGATACTCCAGCATCCGCTCCCTTCGTCTTATGCACCGACCCACTTGGAGCAGTCTTTGCCGCGGTCGAAGTCGCCTTCGCCTTCTGCGCGCTCGACTGCGTCTTCGCTCCCTTTCCGAGTTTGGGCACCGCGTAGTTCGACGACTCGCTGGACGATTCTGACACCTTCACTGGAACGAACTGCTTGGGCTTGGGCGCCGGCGAGTCCTCCCTCGTCGACTTGGCCCGGACGGCGTTGGCCGCTGGCTTGGCAGGGGTGCCTTGAGCCTCGGAAGATGCGTATTTCGACGGCTTCAAAGCGGACTTGGGAGCCGGCTTGCTCGTCGCCGCTGGCGGATTGTTCACCACGCTCACTTTCGCAGGTGCCGCCGCCGCCGTCGCCGTCGGCCTCAGAGCTTCGTTCGCCGTCGAGCGATCCTGCGACGTCCCGCCCTTCTCCTCCGGCGGCCGAACCTCGCCCGAATCGTTCGCCGAGCCGGCCTCCGCCCCGTCCTCCTCGGCGTCTTCCATGACGGCGTCCATCTCCTCGACGTTGGCGTTGTACGTCACGCCCTTCTTGGCCCCGTCGCCCGTCTTAATTGGATTCCGCGCCCGTCCCTCCTCCTCCTCCTCCTTCGCGAGCTTCGCGGCCCACTCCGCCTCCCGCTGACCCTTCGCCTCGGCCAGGTGCTTCCGCAGCCGCGCCTGGAGCGCCACCTTCTTCCCCGTCGTGAGGAGCTGCCTTCGCTTCAGCTCTCGGCGCAGGTCGTTGACCAGCATGGCGCCCACGTCGAGCTTGTCGTCGGGGTGCGACGGCATGGCCTTCGCCGGGGGCTCGTCGCGCGGTGCCGCGGCGCTGGCGTTCGAGACCCCGCTTCGGTCGCAGTTCTCCGCGGACTCGTCGGGCTCCGACGTCCGAAGCCTTTTGGGGACGGGGACGCCGGTGAAGCCCTCCCATTTCCGCTTCAAGCCCTGAGAGGGAAAAGCGAGCAAAGGTTCGCGGTGAACGAGGCGTCAGGGGCGAGATCGAAATTTGACAACGGCGGAGCCAACCCTCGGCTCGTCTCTCATCTCGTCTCACCTCGAAGTTCTGAGCGTGGGATCGCAGCCGTCCCTCGTAGAGGCCGGCGATGTCGTGCTTCTCCCTCCGCTGCTCCTCGTCCAGCGTGGCCAGGAGGTTGAAAATCTCCCGCTCGGGCTGGCCCTTGCCTCGGAGGACGCGCGTTCCACCCATGGTGTTAACCCTGACGTTGGATCGATCGGAGGCGATTCGAATCGACGACGACCCGACGAATGAAGACCGAGGGATGACAGGGGTGGGTTAGCGGGCGTTGAATGGATCTTTCATCGATCTATGAACGCCGGCCTTGTCGGCCATGGTCGCGGCCGGTGTGGGGCGGCGCCCGATCAAGGCGCGGGCGTGGATGGCACGTCGAATCTGAACGGCGCGGCGGCGGCGGCAAGTCGCGATTGCGGACTTCATCGCCTCCGTCTTCCTCGCTCGAAAGCGGCTCGATTCCGGCGAGGGATGGCTTTCGATGGAAAAGATCGAACCTGCCGCCGACGGCGAGGGGCGGGCACAGTTTCGAAAATCGGAAGGCCGGCTCGAAATTAGACGTGGGAATCAGTTGGAAAACATTTTTTTGATTTTTTCGAATCTTACGTGTGATCACTAAGTAGGAGTCACGTGACCTTTTGTGACCCCCCGTGAAAAACCAAACGCCAGGGAAAGAAAATGAAAAATGAGAAAAGACACCCGAGCAGAGCCGACGAGCGACGGAAAAGACACCCCTTGTGCACGAACAACCTCTTTCCCTCCTTGAGTAGCGCTTGCGATCGATGCAGTATCCTTCCTCAGGCGCCCTTTGGTTCCTTTTCCTGCTGACTCCGATCAAATTCTTCCTGGCGCGTCGGATCTTCGACAAACTCAAGAATCATGGAAGGTGGGGGGGCACAAACGGAAGGCTCCGATCCCGGTGACGCAAACGACTGCAACGGCGACATCGTGAGCGGCGGCGAGCCGGACGTCAAAGTCATCATCCTGGGCGATTCGGCGGTGGGAAAGAGCAAGCTCGTCGAACGGTACCTGATCGACGATTACAACCCCCGTCGACTGTCCACGCACGCCCTGACGCTCTACAGGAAGAGCGTCAACATCGGCGAGGGCGACGGATCGACCGTCACGGTGGACTTCTGGGACACGGCCGGCCAGGAGAAGTTCAACTCGATGCACCCGTCGTACTATTACAGAGCCCACGTTTGCATCATGGTCTTCGACGTGACTCGGAAGCAAACGTACCTCAATCTCAAGCACTGGTACGGCGAGCTGCGGCAGCACTGTCCCACGATACCCTGCATCCTCGTGGCGAACAAGGTCGACGTGGATTACATGGTGACAAGGAAGGACTTCAAGTTTCCGAGAGACCACAACTTGCCGTTCTTCTTCGTGTCCTCGGCCGACGGGACCAACGTGGTCAAGGTCTTCGAGGAGGCGGTTTGTGCCGGGCTGGGGCAACGCAAGTATGGCGAGAAGGATTTCTTGAGCGAATGCCTCGAGTTATTTGAGGACGGACCTTTACAGAGTGATCTATTTGACGAAGAGAAAAATGACTGTGATGTCCAGAGTAAATAACCCCGCGTCAACCCTTGGCATGTTCTCACACCTAAATCATTACAGTTTTGCGCAATGTCACCATGCGCGTGTGTTTTGTTGTCGAACCCATACAAAATTGTGATTTGCCCAAGCCCACTCGCAAAGACAACCCCTATCTCAGCTCCACCAATGATCACCGGAAGAATTGTCTTCAACGGAAGCTCGCCTTTAAGCCACTAGTTGGCGTTGAGTCAGCCTGTTGACCACTGAAACAACATCTTCCACTTGGGGAAGAGAAGCGTTTTCCAAGTCGGTCGCATAAGCCATGGGGACATCTGCGCCAGTAATCCTCTCCATTGGCGCGTCCAACCAGTTGAAGGCATCTGATTCCATCATAATGGCAGCAATCTCAGACCCAATTCCACACTGAGGCCAGCCGGTCTCGATAGATACAACTCTCCCCGTCTTCTTCACCGAGTTGATGATGGTCTCCCGATCGATAGGGCGGATGGTGCGGAGGTTCACCACCTCGACAGACGTTCCACTCGCGCTCAACACCTCAGCTGCCTCCAGCGCCAATCCTACCATCTTAGAGAACGTGACAATGGTAACATCAGTGCCCTCCCTCTCAATCTTCGCCTTCCCGATGGGGATAGTGAAGTCCGTGCTCTGCACCTCGTCGCTCACGGGGAAGCTCACGCCGTACATGAGCTCGTGTTCCAGCACCACCACGGGGTTGTTGTCCCGGATGGCCGCCTTCATCAGCCCCCTGGCATCCTCCGAGTTGTAGGGGGAGACGACCTTCAGCCCCGGCACGCTGGAGTACCACGCCGCGAAGCACTGGGAGTGCTGCGCGGACGTGCCGGCGGCGTTGCCGTTCGGTCCGCGGAAGACGATGGGACACGCGATGTCCCCCGCGCTCATGTAGTACTGCTTGGCCGCCGAGTTGACGATCTGGTCGATGGCCTGCATGGAGAAGTTCCACGTCATGAACTCGACGATGGGACGCAGGTCCTTGTAGGCCGCGCCGATGGCCAGGCCGGTGAACCCCATCTCGGTGATGGGGGTGTCGATGACGCGCTTGGAGCCGTACTTCTGGAAGAGGCCCTTGGAGATCTTGTACGCGCCCTGGTACTGCGCCACCTCCTCGCCCATGAGGAAGACCTTCTCCTCGCGCTCCATCTCCTCGTCGATGGCCGAGTTGATGGCGTCGCGCACGGTCATGTCCACGGTGGCCATGGTCCGCTGGGCCCGGCCTCGGGGGAAGGCGCCAGCCTGCGCGAGATGAGAGTGAAGGATTGATGTTCCGGCGTCAGATCAACAAGGGATGAGGCGGGCGACGCAATATTTCGCCCAGCATCACCGCAATGATCCTGCATCGACCACGGCCGCAAAAGATCCAACGAATCCATGCTGCCCCGTTCCGACCGCAAGCTCCGCTACAGCTGCCAGAGCCATCGCACCCCATGCCGATCCCAAACGCCACTGAGATAGGTGGCACTTACGGCATGGCGCTGCCTTGCTATCGATCGAAAGCCCGCGCCTAGCATGGTCGCGAGGAAGAGCCGTAGCAAGATAGGGCAGAATTTTTTTATGGTTGAGTTGTGTGGTGCCGTTTGGTGGTTGGGCGCAGGTTGGTTGGTGCCGGCAGGCGCCTCGGGAAATACTAAAGGACCCGCTTCGAATGAGCTGGAGACGTTTTCCAATTATTATTATTTTTTTAAATACTTTAAGCGTTTTTCATAATAATAAATATTATGCTCGGATATCAAGCCATCTCAATTTCGAATTATCAAAAACGAACTAGGAGTATTCAAATGTAGAATTTCCCGAGTTTTTTTTATATATTTCGCGTTCTTTAGTAGAACAGATGCCGAAGCCGGCGTCGGATGTTTTCTGTGTGGGTATAATATCTTAGAAACTATCCAAAATTTGCTCGTGATGGGTACAAAATGGGTACAAAGAAGTGTTTGTGGATTTGGTTGAGACAATTACAGCTGGGGATAGATACATATTGCCCCGTTCCGCTGTGTCGAGGGGTCCACCAGGGGGCCATTGAGGTTGGATGGAACTTTCCGTTGCGGTGAACCGCCCCTTCCAGCACCTCAACACGCACCTAATAGCATGCAGGGGAGGCACCATGGTCATCGTGGACAACAACTTCCTCCTTGGCCCGCCTACAGATGCAGATGTTTTCGAGGCAAATACGGCGCTTGCGAGAGACCTTGCAGAGGTTGATCTTGAGACCCAGCCCTATAGGGCAAAGTGTTGTATTGTCAAGGATCAGTAGACGGAGAAACGGCACAGTCTTCGTGGGGCCATCCCAGAGGGTCACCTAAAGCTAAAGAGGGCTGAGGGGCAGCGCACCTTGGGGGGGGTCACGGTCGTATGCAATATCCTAGTAGGGGTGATCGGACCATCGACCACCAATGTTTGCAAGTACCTGGCCAACACCAGCGCGAGACAAATATCAGCCAGGGGTTTGAGCGGATTGGTTGCCTCCTCAACCCTGACCAGTGGTCTCGCCCGGAGGTTCCGTCACGGCAGATGGGTGCTCATTTGGCACTTGGTGCAGTTCATGAAAGACTATTCGCAGCCTAGTAGGTAGTTAATTTCGGCCAGAAACACAGAAAGTTCATATTCCGGAGAGAATTCAATATTTGAGGGTAAAAACAGATTCCAATCATGTGCAAAATCATGAATTTGAAGCAACGAAATTCTGGATTTACATCTATCTCTGTAGAAATTCTAAGTGGGAATTCAAAAAACAATGACGAACGACACATCAATCATCGATCGTCCGCTCTCGCCCTGTGCTTTCTTCTTTTGTTCGGGGCATACTAATTTCTCTGATTTGATGATTGTTCTTGGGCATAATGTCGCTTTCAAGATCATAATTTGCGAAAAAATCAACAATTATCTTCAAGATAAAAAAGATATTCCCTCACCGTTCCGCCATAAAGAGCAGTCAAGCCACTTCTAACGCAGCCCCCCCCCCCCCACAAACCGTCATAATTTCAGCTTCATCAAAATCGAAACAAGTTCGCCGCGGCGAACCACAGCACGTCGCCATCGTTGTCCCCAATCGATCCATCATCGTTATTAGACCTCACCGCCTGGGACTTCCCGTGGAGATATCTGTTTGGAGCGTCGGCGGAAAAGTGAGCGTGCTCCAGCCAAGCGGATTTCGGCGCTTTTCCGCATTTGGCGGCACATGGTGGTGGTAGCACAGGGCAGCGGTGGCGCAGGGCGATGGCAGCACAGGGCAGCGGTGGCGCAGATCAGACTCTGGCGTTTCCGCCAGCGGCGCAGATTATAGGTGGGCGTTTGCGTCGGCGGCTCCCAATCCACGCCGCTTGAGCTGACCAACTTGTTGTTCGTCTCCCTCTCCAGGCTCCCCTACTCAGCCCCATGGCAGACGGCGCTGAGCAAGGCGTTGAGGTGGGGGAGACGAAGAGGATGAGGAGGAGGAGGAGGCAGAGGAGTAGCCTCCTCTTCGAACGGATTGGGACGCAGAGAATGCGGGAACACACGAAGAAGTGGAGGATGCGGTGCCTCTACTGCCAATATTTTATAGCCTGCAACGCGACCAAGCTGATTTACCTCATTGCGAAGAGAAGGGGCAGAGACATCCGACCGTGTCCAGGAGCCATCCCCCTCAAGTGTCTCCGGAGGGCACGAGACCTCCACGATCGTGTCGTCGCCAAAGTCGATGCTAGGAGGCATGCTGCGGTCAAGGAACAAAATCTGCAGAGGGCTATGATTGACGACACTGTCGACGAGATCAGCGTTGTCAGCAACCCTTGATTTGAGAAGCCCAAGGTGCCCTGCTTTGAGTATCTCAAGCCAAAAACATGCGACAGAAGAAGCCCCAGCCTTCAAGCACAGGGCATGCAACCCCGAGGATGAGAGCCTCAAGCCCCGCGCGTACAAAGTCCCCGCCAACTACATGCAGCCACAACTTGTCGTGTCCCGGCAGCTTTGGACAAAGGGCGCCCGATATCGTATAGACACCTGTGTTGTGTATTTCATTC
>JALLPA010001381.1:0-11020 GCA_036939895.1 Thalassiosira exigua | reverse complement strand
TCGTAGCCATAAACTAAGCACCACTGTGTTACCTACCTCTGTTGCTCTTCAGTAGAAAGGGAGATGATGTCGACCATTGAGCGATTCGAAGCGATTCTTCGACGGCTGACTGCTCAGGTCGCACGACTTGAGCAGCGCACGAAAAAGCGATAGCAACAAGGCCCCAACCGCAATCAGAAGCGCACACTCCAGCGTTGGCGTCAGCGGGAACAGCGGGAGGGACGGCGACTACGACAAGCAGACAAATGGCACAACAAGAACAAGACTGCCGCGGCTAAGGCAGGCAGCTTAATTGTCCAGGGGGTTGAGCTCACGGCAGTGGACAAAGCCATCGTCGAGGACATGAAGACCACACGCCATAAGGAGGAGAAGGCATGGGTGCTTTGCAAATAATAGTTGGTGGAGTGCCATAGCGACGTAGTTCGCGAGCAGGCCCTCGAGAGGGGCCGCATCGCCAGGGAGAGGCAAGCCAAGGAGCAGCTACGTCTCATGACCCAGGTCAGGTGCCACAATGCCGAAGTGACGAAGAAGCGCCAGGGGACGAAGGAACACAGGGAAGAGGCAGCAGATGCATGGTATGGGAGTATTGTCTGGGGAGATTTTGTCCCCACGAAGCTGAGCGACAAAGTCATCGCGCTCACCTCCCACAATGCATCCAAGGACATGGTGGATCTGTACGGAGCCCTTGAATCCTTCAGGACGAGAACAAGATGGATCTACAAGGGCATTGTTAGCAACGGCCGCGACATCACGGAAGCCCTCCTCTTCCTTCGCCCATTAAGGGCAGGATGCCACCAATTTGCGATAGATGAATGGCAGGAAAACTGGCACAAAGCAACGATTCTTCTGGGAGAGACGATTGCAGACATTAAGAATCGAATCCGGAGCTAAGATTAGATTCGATTATTAGATTTGTTTTGATGGATGGATATTTAGTTTGGACTTGATTAGATTGGAATTTGGATTAAGTTTGAGTTGGATTGAAAAGCTTGGATTGGATCATTTTGGGAGACCATATGATTGTTTTCTAATAGATCCTAGATCCTGTTCCCTGTTGGTCCACTCTCAGGCGTCTGGGCATCTTTGAGTGCATGTGTGTGTGGGTGTGTGTGTGTGTGTGGGGGGGGGGGGGTCGAATATAGGGTCTAGTACATACGTAGTACTGTGTTTATAGTTCCTCTTATCACTTCTCTTGTGTAGCCTTGGACGATGTCGTCCGTTGTCTCGACCTATGGCTCTGGGGATCTGATTTACTGACCAGATTCACTGTTATGACCCACACCCATGCAGAATGTTGGATGTCACAAAAAACTCAACGGAATGACCAGGCGTCCACTCAACTTTGTCGTGTGGGTGTCTGATAACTCTGCCGGGTTTTGTAACACCCATTCTCCACTAGTGTAATCACAGTCTAATTTCTTATAACCAGCAGCCCAAAAAATAAATCCCATGGCATCAACAACAGGTTTCGAAAAGGCTCATCCTTTATCAGACATCGGAATATATTATTATCCGTCTCACCTGTGGAGGCGTTGTAGAAGTCTGAGGGATATCCTAAAAACCAAATCAAATAACTAGATGGGACGTTCTGTCCCTTGCCCTTGCGGATAAGGATAAGGAGTCCCCAATATCTATAAAAGGGCTATGTAGATAGAGATATTGTAAATACTACCATTTTGCAAATCAGATTGGGAAGGGGGGGAGGGGGCTTTGACCCCCCCCCCCCGTTGTTTGTTTTAGCTAGGCATTGTTCTAGGATGGTGATTCTGAAGCTTGCAGAAGTTGCGTTTGAAGTCGGCGCATGCACATGGATGTTGATGCTGGAGTGTGTGATTGGTGCATGTTTGGTTGGAGGTATGGTCTGGAAGTCACACGATTGAGACAGTTCCGACGGCAATAAAATGTTTTCAAAAATTTCCAAAAACCCCACCATCCTCGCCAAATGGCAGGAATTTTGTCAATCCCAACGAATTCCCTGCGCTACCAGAGAAATCTAATCTTGGAGGAACATTTGTTAAAGTGAGCTTCTTGTTCCACTAAATTAAAAAGGAATAAGAGGGCCCATTTCTTCTCATTTTTAAACTAGCCACTCAAACTTTCTTCCAGCTGCTACATTCACAAGTCACAAGTCAGAAGTGGTGAAGAAGAACACGTGCAACAGACAGTCTTGGTCCGACATCGTACACACTTGCTTACGTATTTCACTCACGCACTCAAGTATTATAATAATTCATAAAAGTGCTCGTATGCGCGGGTGGGGTTGCCGACTGACCGATGCCCGTAACATTGCTTCTGGAAGCCATATGTTGCCTAGAAAGTATCCAACAATAATAGACGAAATAATATATTTATTGGTAGTTTTTAACACGTCTAATATAATATTAGGGGAGGGGAGGTCAAACTATCCCTCATAAGGCGGACATAATTTAATGTTTGAAATACTATATCACTTCAGTCCTGGGGGTGGAAGGGGTACTGGTTTTCATCTTCCTGTTTCCCCCCTTTTTGCTGAATATGAAAGATGTATCAAACTACATACATAGGTGTATCCGATTTTTATAGCGATAATAAAGAGACTATTTGGCAAAGACATGGCGAATGAATGACGTCACTTGCTCGTCGGGCGCAGTACATCGCGTGTTTTTGCTAGCAGCTCACGAAGCGGGGGATGAAATCCAACGGTATTTATTCCTACGTTACTTTGGGGGCCATTTGGGGGGCGACGGCTGGAGTCATTGTCTGTATAGAATAAGGATATACTCCTGATCTGATCTCCTTCTTGGTCACCATTTTATTGCTATTTTATTTGAGGTTAATAAAATTATTCAATCGCGGCAGCGTCAAGCTTCGATAATTGCATTAGAAAATTAAATCGTTTTTTCTGCTATTTTCGACATTTTCTCTAACCATTATCCGAAGCTATCATAGTTTTCATCATTTGTATCTCATTTTCCATGTAGAAATAAGTATTGTTCCTAGGTTAAATCGGTCTTCACACACATCGCCACAATATCTTCTTTACACGAGAGGTAGATATCTCAGTATTATCACCACACTCCATCGGTACCTAGGTATAATCCAAAGTAAAAAATACCAATTTTTACCGCTAAACATTTGCAGATGAACAACATGAACAACACGAACCTCCGACGACGAAAGTGGTGAAAGTGGTCGGTCTTCCCATCCCAACTCCCTTTTAAAAAGCTCTAACCTTCTATCGAAGCTTGGATTTAGCGAAAACGCCAAAATGTTTTTCTCACCGATATCAATGTGGACCATTAAAAATTTATCGCCAAAATTATTATATTTTTGCCAATATAGCCAAAACCCGGGTTCTTGTAGACCCCAAAAGACCGGGAACATGAGATTGGGCTTGAAAAGGACCGGGAACAAAAATTTGGAAAGCAACCCCCCCCCCTTTGGGGGGGTCCTTTTCAAGAATATGGTACTTATGAGCGGTACGTAAGGTAAGACAGGGGTATTTAAGGGACTGAATCGGCTTGTTTTTGAAAACAATCCCCCCTGGAGATATTATTGTATCATGCCCCCTGAGGAAATGATTTTTGCACTTCCTATGGATGTGGTGCGTTGTTTATTAATTCTCAGAGAAACAATGCCACTGTCAGCGTTGGGTGTTTTTTTTCTCTAGAGAAAGGATGCCCCTGTCGGGAATTTAAGTCAGCAATGATCGTTTGATGCCCCGTTGCTGGGGCAGGACGAGTCTTCAGTCTCATTGTCTGATTTGGGGGTGGCAAAGTACCTGTCTCAAAGCATAGAGATAATGTGTCCTTCCCATTTGCAGAACTAGGAGCACACAAAAATGCTAGGATTAGGATGGGTTTCTGTCAAGCTATTTGACTGATATTTTTAATTCAACATCACTCTTTAGAGTTGAAAATAATGATGGCTTGTGACATGAAAATTATAGCCACTCGGCTACTATGCGCGTAGTAGCCGAGCGGCTATAATTTTCATGTGACAAAACTCATGATCCGAACAGGGTTGGTCCGGGGTACAAATCCCTGTTGATGCACACATGATCTTGCCGTTTTACAGGGCTTACGAAGATCACGCGACTCCTGCCTGGATGATCCGGCATTGGGGGGACTATGACCAAATCCGACAGGTATCGTACTTAAGTCTCGGGTACAGCGCAGACATTGCGAAAACCCCTGACCGAGCAGTACAATCCTGTTCGGATCGTGAGTTTTGTCACATGAAAATTCTAGCCACTCCGCTACTAGGCGCGTAGTAGCCGAGTGGCTAGAGTTTTCATGTGACAGCGCTCCCCCTGTATGAAACAACTTTAATTGCATGTTTTCAATTTCAAACTTCCTTAAACCACACCCTTTTCACATGCTAAAACATGTGCAAGTGATTTTGTCTAGAGTTGCAAATTAAAAAATACGTTAGCTACTTACAATGAGATTTATTATAATATGGAAGTAAGTGATACTCAATCATTCTTCTCCATGTTATCTTAGTGCTGAATGTGTGCTTGCCCAACAAGAGGCAAGATGGGCAAGCGAAGACAGGGGGGATGGGGGGAGGCAGAGCAATGCCACATGGGCATTGTGCTGCGCTTGGTTTCTACACAGCGCTATTGAAGGCAATGGATTATGTAAAAAGGCCAAGCTTGCTTATTTGTTTACTTCCATTCTATTCTACTCAATCACTAAGTGCCGGCCACTATGAACCTCTAAGAAGTGTTCCCCAATTTTTTTCAATTCGAGCCAGCCTCCTCCCCCTTTTTTGCAGAGTATTCATTCCTCTGCTATTCATTGTCGCGTAGTTTTTGTCTCTATAAAGACCTTGACCCAAATCCCCTCACGACCCAGTTGATTGTTGCTTCTTTCATCAGTAAACCGTTGGCAGAAACCACTTCGTAAAATAAATGTGTTTAGTGTATGTTTTCAGACACGAACAACAATATTTTGCCCGGCGGTATCTATCATCAGACACCATCATTACAAACTTTCAAGCCATCTGTCTGACCAAAACAATGGTGTCTATCGTTGGACACCAATGGTGTTTTTTACGCAGAATATGGTCAAATTTCTAACGATATTCAAAGAAAAATATTTTTTCGTCTGAAAAAAGCCGTTAGTTGCAAAACGCTACTTTTCTTTCTAATCATAAGAAATAGTTCTAGGCGCAAATGTGAGCTACTGTACTGGCTTATGTGGAATTGCTATCGGCACAGTAACCCAAGAAGGAAGTCAAAAACGTTCTCTTAGGGTCTTGCTGCACACGGGGTTATCATTATGACCTCGGTCACAACAAACGTCGCAAGATGAAACCTTGATTAGGGCTTTGATTTTGATTCAAAGTTAAGAAAAAATGAACCACAAAGCTTTTACTGATGTTCCAGACATCGTGCTTAGTGTCCAACCCCGTCCGCCTGTCCATCCCGCCGCATCCGCAATCTCCGGCAAATCATTGTTTCAGTTGACCTCGGGCTCCGCGGCTGCACTCCTCCCTCCTTCGTCTCCGCTCCGCCCTGCCTGGTCGGTCGACCATGGGCGGATATGGCCATGGCCACGGCACCCTATCCCGACAGGGCCTCCATAAGCCTCACCTTCCCAGCTGCCCCTGCCCAGGCCGTCACCCCCTGGTCAGCACGTCAGCATGACTTTCGTCTCCGTTCGACTGTTCTCATGCGAGCGCCGCCCTACCTTGTCGACCATGGCCACGACCACGGCACCTGTACCCTTCCTGACAAGCTCCCCACGAACGTCACCTCCTCAGCCGCCGATAGCCAGCATTGTCACCTCCTGCTGTCGCCTCCGCCAGATGACTCCTCAGCGGGCAACGAAGTTGGCCAAAGGTAAGATCAATTTTATGGTCCGTATATTTTTTCCTAAACTCATAAACATTTTTATCTCTTCACACACGGTTCAAGGAGCGCCGAAGCGCTTTTTGTCCATTAAATTTTGGAGCGAAGGCGTTGTCCCGGAGGGAACAGGGAAGGAGTGAGCGACAGGCGACAACACACAGCCGCCGCCGTCCTGACTCCATCGGTCTGACCCCCCCCTTTGAGGCCGAGGCTGAGGGGCCACGGCCACAGTGCCAGAGCGACGGGCAGGGGAAACGACCCGGAGCCGGTCGGAACAGGGCGTCTCCTCAATGTTTTTTTCATAGGCATCTAACCCATCTTTGCCCGCCGTTTTTCTTGTTTTTTATTGCAGATCCTCGAGATCTTGGGCGGACATCCCAAACAGTGCACCGCCGAAGCGTGAGTTTCTTTGCTGTCGTGCTTTGATTCTCAATTTCGTTCCATGATTCCAGCTCACGCCTCTCTCTCCTTCCCCAATTTCCCCCGACAACAGGGACGAACCCCCCCCCCCCTGCTGCCTCCACTTCTCGTTGCATCTCCTCCTTGCCCGCCGGTTGCGCGCGTCCCTCGAGGCCGCCGCCGTTGCGGATGGCGCACTGAATCAGGGGAGACCATATGGTGGGGCGTCATGGTACCCGTAGACGACCTGCACCAGAAGGAGCGCTTGAATATTGATGCAGAAAGATGGGTAAGTTTTTGCTTATTGCTTTTTAAGTTCAGACAACGATACACATTTCTAACCCTTTCCTTCAACATATCTCTTGGAGGAGGAGGAGAAGGTGAATGTGGTCAGTCGGGAGGTTGGACCGGGAGATATGGAGGAAGAGGAGGCGACTTTGATCGGTCGGGAGGATGGGGTGGAAGGCGCGGCGGCAGAGGAGGAGGAGGCGACTGCGATTGGTCGCGAGGATGGGGCAGAAGGCGTGGCAGCAGCGGAGGGAGGAGGAGGCGACTGCGATCAGTTTCGAGGATGGGGCGGAAGGCGCGGCGGCAGCGGAGGAGGAGGGGGGGGGGCATCATAGGTAGAAGAGGAGGAAGAGAGAGGGGACGGAAGGGGCGGACGAAGAAGGAGAAGTCGGAGCAGACCGCGAATAACAGTTTAAATTAAATGTCCAATTGGATGTAACGGCAATTCGTAACAAGATTAGATTTAAAATAGAGCGTCTGTTGAAACGAAATAGCTGCGTCAATGCTGCTTGCATTGGTGTCTGCATTTCAGACACTGGCGGCATGATTGTGGTTTTTGGTGTCTTTTTTGGGGGGGGGTGTCTGAAAGCGGAGTTGATGTTCCCTTAGTATTCTGTATTTTCATACACTACGATTATCGTATTTAGTGTCTGAAATGAGTTTACTGATGTTCGCTGACGTTTTTTCCTTCCTCTAGCCCAAAACATAGTACTATACTGCTGCCAATCCAAGGGGTGACTGTGTGCGTAAGCTGGGTTGCAAAAGAAGAAGCGCCAAATCAAATTGATGTGGTCCAGTGATGTTGATTCGGCGGTAGTCTACTCCAATCCTGCACGACGAGGATGACGATGCTGTCCCATCTCCAGGCCAGGCGGAGGAAATATTCAGATAACAAACACGACGGGTGCAAAGAAATATCGTTACACACCTCTCCCGTTGGACTTTTGGTTGGACGCTTTATTGACTTGAGCTCGTTGGCTGAAGGAGAGGCGAAAGAGGCTTCAGAGAAATGGCGGCAAAAGGGTTTGTTGAGCGGCGGCAATCTCGTCATTGTCAGTGATGAGAGGAGGAAGGCAGCTTTAAACTTTGGCACGGCAAAAGGCGTCCGTTGCTCTCGCAGTGTAACACCGTCGAGGCACGGAGGGGTCAAGTCATGGCGTCGAGTCGAGGCTCGATGCGTCGATCATTGTAGGCTTCGATCGTGTTCATGGTGTCGGCGGTCCGGGCATCGACGGTGGCAGGCATCAACAGCGGCGGTATTGTCCACAGTGGCGGCGTCCACGGCGTCGCCCTGGATGGCGGCGTTGTTGATATCCACGGCAACATCCGCCGATGTCGTCGTGGCATTATGGGTGGCGGAGGCGTTGGCGGGTGTCGTCGGTCTCTCTTGGCGCGTACGCGTGCGGTGTGTGGATTTCGTCTTCGATTTGTCAGCCGCCATCATTTTTCATTTTTGATCGCGGTAGCGAGCGATTATCTTTAAATGAATTCCTACGTGACTAATTTTGAAATCAGTGACTCGCAAATTCGTTCAACAGAACACGTCAGATTTGCGCGAAAAGAAGTACTAAGACCTATGTAGTAAATTTGAAAACGGAATAGGTTTCAGGGGAGTTACAGTCGCACTACGGTAACTTCGTCCTACGGTATGTTAGACATTACAGCAACTTAGACCCTCTCTGGACTCTACACTAATTTTGGCGGGAACTAATTGTACGTAGGAACTAGTAAATTATACGGTGACTTACATATCGTATGTTAGACCACTCCAGCAACTTAGACACTTGAAAGACAACACACTTATGTCTAAGTTACTGTAGTGGCACTGTATTTTCAAATTTTGAAAACGGAATAGGTTTCAGAGGAGTTATTTTCAAATTTTCGAATTTTACAGTTATCAGACCGTCACGCAGTCAGCTCGGAAACTTAAAATTGAAAAAATGCCATTTCCGCAACTTCCGATCAATTTACTAGGGTTGTCGTGGTGATTGCCGCTGACGGAACATCAGTTCGTTTGACAAAAGCAAGACGTCCATCTGATCATCGACGCTGGAGTTTGTCTCTCAGATGGCTAAGGTTGCCCGGAACGTCATTAGTGCAGTGGCAGAAGCGTCACATCCTGTAAAATAGACATCCTTCAATGCCGGTTTGAATTTTGAAACAAGACACACAACTTGATCGACGGCCTCTTCAACTGCGCCGTCGTACCTACGAGGATAGCTAACTGCGTCGGTCTTGCTTGTACTACACATCAAAGAGATCTGCGCAGCTGTCGGATCGACGACTCTTGCGTTGCGATGGGATCATTTCCAAAGAAACTTGCTCCGATCCGAAATGCAATCCTGTCTCTTCTGAGCTCTTGCAATCATCTGGGAAGGCTCTACTCATTGAGCGCCATTGCGTCAACCCTTTGCATTGCTTCAGGCGTTGAATCTATCGATTCCAGGCTCGTCCGTCGAGCGTTATACTTTGACGGGCAGACAAAGTATTGTATCCCACTGTCTGTGTTAGGGTACAAGGGGCAAGCGTTGGCTGTTCTATCGCGCCTTTGACCGCGTCGATCCCAGTATCGGCTACTTTGCTTCCGAATTGGCTGGCTGTGAAGCATCTCTCTCTCGACAGAACGTTGGCCTGGATGCCAATCAGTGCTCAGATATAGTTGATTATTGTGTGAGAGAACAATAGCAAATTATTTCAGAGGGTAACAAAAAGAAACGTCATAGAACTATGGTAGTATCCCCTCCGTTTCTCCGAATCTCGCTGAAATACATCTGGCGAGGACAAGCAGGAGAGATTTCTTTCTTGAGCGGTGCCAGCATATCAACGAGCGATATTGAGCGTGGCATAGTAAAAGACCACATCTTAGACGAAGAAGTAGCCAAAAATCACTCTTAAAATAGGCCCCTGGCAAGATATCAGCCAATGCGCGTCAACAACGTTGACATTTGGCTCCCAGAGGGCGTCAGCACGGTCATGTCATTTTACCTATCTTTGATTGAGAGTTCTCATGAGAAGATCAAGAGAATCACTACCGAGGTCTTTGGGAAGAAGAAGTGTGTCTTATCTGCAGAATCGATGCGAATGATTGTTGGATTTAGTCCTCAGAACACATGAGGCTTGGACGAGATCTCGAGAGAAACTCCATGCCAAACAACGCTTGCCAACCATATGAGTTCCGAATCGCAAGCGAGTGTCCAATGCTTGTTGCGAGGGAGATGAATACAAGCGGTGTGAGATACTACGCCCTCAGCCAGGACGCTGGCAATAGAAAAAGCTGGAGCATTTAGTGAAGATGATTAGCTAATGAAAAGAGACAACAAAGGGCAGTCTCATATCATTAATTTTTGCTTGGATGTTGATACATGCAAGAAATCAAGAGCCGCGATAGTTTCTGGCCTAAGCAGGTCACTCGAGAGCTTGAACGAGCTGGTGACGATTCGGTGCTGTGGGATTACTGGTGATTCAGGAGGTGGCGGCGCGGTCCAAGGCCTTCATGGTCCTCTCGTCGAAGCAAACACGTTGCTGCCATGGGCAACATACATCCGCTGTCTTCTTCGTGCGCACAACAAGAGTTTGCCTTCAAAAGCGGGATTGAGGCATCCATGGGGCGTCAAGGCCTGGGCATAAACAGCCCCCTTCAGCTATTATTTTCACCAATCAACGTATGCATAGGAAGCTGAAGGAGAACGGGTTGAACCTATGTGATCGATATGTCAAAATCGCAATCGAAAGTATCAACCGTTGACCCGATTGGCAGCGAGAGGCAGGCAAAAGGTTTTGGAAATCATTCCAAGATATGAAGAGGCATTTTATAGAATCAGACGATCTCGGGGAGGTTGCGGAAAAGTACTCCCAAGGCATGAGAAACCATCAATTGCCAGTCCCGACAATGTGGCAAACGGTGATTCCAGCAATGAAAGCATTTTTGAAGGGACACGTTATGTCCTATTTTATTGCAATCGCAGTGAAAGATAGGAAAAAGTAAAGATAGGGAAAAGTTAGGCAACTATCTGCACGATTGCGTCTGCGACGTGGTTGGTCTGATGACCATACACGCCAGATCCAGTAACGACACTGACGATTCGCCGCACCGGCCTTCGACCCATGCTGGAGGAGACTTGGTTCATGTGTGGGCGGATGAGTGCATACAATATCTGACAAAAAATGCAAAGCCACAGGTAATTCTTAAGAGTCAAACCATCTGCTCCGAGACAGACTTACTCGGGGAGTTGGCCGCTGCTGAAACTAACGTCGATTTGTTCGACACAAGCACGTGGAATGACGTTGATTTCAACCCGTTGAGAAATGTGGTTGACGAAATCGTTGTTACTCATCCCACTCAGAATCAGCGTGTTGAATTGAATGTTCAGCTTGCTGGACTATGTCGCAAGACGGGAGTTGGCTAGAAGAGGGCAACAGCATGTGCAATGATGTATTTATTCATCATCACAAATCTACTCCTGACTGATAAAGTCTGGTACTGCCAAGTTGCAACTA
>JALLPA010001380.1:0-11021 GCA_036939895.1 Thalassiosira exigua | reverse complement strand
CCCCAAGTACTATAGTTCCCCCTCCCCCCTTCTGCACTACATATTTCAGTTTCCTCTCCAATCAAGAGAAGAGAAGCTAGTATCTGCAGGCAACGCGTTGCCATATAGAAAAAAACCATAGACTGATCATGTTTCACAAAGTCACCTAGAAACAGTAGTTTTTTATAATCAGTAGTTTTTTTACAACAAACAGGATACATATGAGATCTAGGTGGTATATTTGATAGCAAGTAATCAAGCTGCTGATCTAATACACCTTGACAAATACCTTGGCTCTATTACTTTGTTGTTTGCACATCTGGTGTCCATAGGCACCAAATGTCATACGTTTCTTCATTGGGCCATATGCACCCAATGCTCCGCCCCCATTGACATAGTGAGTAATAATAGTAGTTGAATTCATTAGGAACCCACTGGTATCCTGCTTGTCTTCTAGTTTAAGTTTGATGCTGAAAACAATGCTGCCAAAGATGGGTCATTGGTCTAAATCGATAGATGAAGCCAAAAAGTGGCTCAACACGGCCAAATTGATATTAATCCGATCATCACATTCTTGAAAAATATAAATCTCAATTGATGAAGTTGGTTGACGTTCTCATTGCAAACATCTGAAGCAATTGAAATGACGATATTTGACAAGGATTATAAAATAAATACCCAGAAAAGATACCAGATTCCTGAATAGTCAACCGCTATTGTAAATGCACTAAGTTCCTAAATGTAATAGCTGTGTTAATTAAAATATTCTGTTGATGATTGTTAGAGATTTGAAAAACGAAAATTTTGCGTTATATCACCCAATGCTGCAACAGAACAAAATGCATGACCAACATTATATATTTAAAACGACTTAATTCCAATGAATGAACAATCATTCTTTCTCCTTAGCTTATTGAAGTGACAGCCAATATTGAACATTTTTGTAAAGCTTTGCAAAAGCACCACACAAAGTCTGTTTGTTCTATCCTTTCCGATTCACACATATTGAACATTGACTTCAGCCGGTGCCAAAATGAAAAGCGGATTATAACTTCAGCTTGATTAGTTTTAATCTACTTTATGTTGGTAGCATTTCACTAGGTATTTATTTATTTATTGATCTTCTTATCTCAAGTGAGTAGATATTACTTTTGTCTCAGTTATTTTCAGCAGACACAGGAGTTTTGATACACTAAACTTACATAAACACCAGCTTTATGTGTGACAAATATATGATGAGGATAACACGGATTTAGTCCTATCTTTAATAATCACATATTACTATTGTGTTGACACAATTTGTCATCTGTATGTTGGAATTATTGACCAGTTTGCATTCCAATAAACATTGATGACTGCCCAACCAATTGCAGCAAGGAGTAGCACATGAACATGTACTGGTACAAGCGGTATAAATAATAAATACCATTTCAATTGCATCTTTTCAAAGCTTGCAAACGCACCACACGACACAGGTTTGCATCCACACCAGCTTCGAGGATTAGGATATAAGACCCAACCATCACCAGAAACAAATCTAAAAGCTCTATCACCTACGAACAACCTGCTTTATTTCATACGATTGCTTTGAAGTTTTCTGCTTGACAATTTTGTATGTAGTAGATAATATTATCACAGAGATCATATGCAAATTGAATATTTGTTAGCAAAGGTCACCCATAGGTAATCTACTCTGTTCATCCACAACTACATAGTACATAATGCTGCCAACATCGCCGGCCTTACCATACTAATACTTACAACATGAATAGCCGTTTTGGCTCCGCTCAAACCCTATGAATGTCATGAAGGATTTGAAGAGAAGGAGCGTGGACGAGATGCCAAATATGCCACAAGGGTACCAACGAAGCACAAATCAAATATGCCCGAATATACAAACGTCTTGATTGTCCCCCATTTTGATTGCATTTTTCCGCCAATAATGGCTCCCAGAGATTGACCCAGACCTCCGTACATGGCGTTCATGATTAGCAGCATAGTCGCCTTCATCCCCTCTGGACTTATCTTGTGCGCATACATGCTCCCCGAGGACCAAAACGCCGCAAATGTTATGCCCCTCAACGCCTCGGCAGGCAGCGCGTGATACGGGTGTCGCATCCACGCATAGTTGAGAAATCGTACGACATATGCCAACAGGCTCAGCGCTAGGACTGCGTCCGTACCCAGGGCCTCGGCGACGGGACCTGAAAACCAGAACATGGGCGCACCCGCCAGGCTGCTCACGAGGCGCAGGACGCCCATGTGGTTCCCCGTCCCGCCCACCTCCCGTACCCGGACGTAGGCGAAGTTCTCGATGCAGCCGGACGAGGTCCCGACGACGAAGACGAGGAAGAAGAAGATCAACGCGTCCGAGTTTCGAGAAAGCAGGCGGAGGCCCTCCTTGATGTCCGTCTTCTTCTTCCCCTCGGCGGCGGCGGCTGCATCGCGCCTTCGTCCCTTCTCGACTGCCGGTGCGGCCTCGCATTTCTCTGGTCGGAAGGCTCTAATGCAGAAGAATACCGGAATCGAAAGTATGGCGTGCGCCGCGAAAGCCCACTGATATCCCTTCAGGGACCGCGTCCTACCAATCAGATCGCGCGTCATTTCGAAGAACGCAGCGCGGGCTTTGTGGGACAAGACGGCCGCCGTCTCAGTGGCGGCGTCGCTTTCGGACGCGACCTCGATCCCGACCTCGATGTTGTGGACCACTTTTTCCAAGGTAGGATTGGGCGCAGTAGACGTTGTCGCAGCCGCCGGAGTGGATTGTTCAGTGGAATCTTCCGGGAACGCGCTCAGGAGAGCTCCCACTAGCGAACTTCCCGCTCCGAATCCAATCTGTCCCCAAAGCCTCATCCTACCGAATTGATGCCGGTCCTCCTCGGAGGTCAGCTTGCTCATCACGATGCTGTCGATCAGAGATTTGACCGGAGCGTTGAGCACCGCGGCCGCAAACACGGTCGCAATCAAGTACCTCATCGAAGAGTTCATCCCCACGAGCAGTTGGAAGATCAAGCTCGAGACGAACGTGAACTGGAGCGTGGCGACGTGGTCGCCCGACCGGTCCGAGAGGACGCCCCACAGCGGCGCCGCGAGGAAGGTGGTCAAGGGCTTGACGGCGCCCAGGACGCCGATGGAGGCGCCGGGATGGCCGAGGCTGTGAAAGTACACCGGAAGGTACGGCATCAGCGCGCCGAGGCTGGCGTAGTACGTCAGGTAGAGCAGGCGCATGGACCGCAGCAGCTTCGGCGACGCGGGGGGCGGAGGCGACGCGACCTCGGTGGCCCTCGCGCCGCCGCGTCGGACGTCGTGGAGGGATGAGAGAGGTCTCCCGTCGGCGACGGTGGATGCATCGGACCGATGATTCCGTTTGCGTTTCCTCTGCTCACATCTTCGACGAGGGACATCGGCAACGTTGGCAACATTCTTCAGCGACTCCACTTGACAAACCGGAAGCACGGCCGCCGAAACCAAGAGGAAACATATCACGGTTCGTGTTCTTGGCATCGTCATTATGCAAGTGATTTTTGAAGACAGTCTGGTGTGCTACGATGGACTCCTCCATCCATTGGGTTCAGGGCTGTCCTATTCAAGAAGCGCCAAAGCATCTAGCGTGCCCCAAAGGAAGTGGCACAAACGAAGGGCCATGACAATGCCACGAACTCCAGGACAAACTCCGAATGGCAATGGCTTGCCAATGATGCCATGTAGGTATGTGGCCGCCAATAAATAGTGGCCATGGGCCATGGACCATCGCCATGACCATGATGGTGATGGCCATTGGCCATCATGCGTTGGGTGCGTGGGCGGGTAGTTGATGTCTTTTGGCGATTTACGTATGTACCTTACCACCCTCCTAGCCTAGCCTAGCTAGTAGCTAGTAGCTAGGAGCGAGTAAGGTACCTACCTACCTTTTATATTACCTTACATACATAGGTACCCAATACGACACTCCTACCTACCTGCCTTACATACGATACCTCTATTTGGCGATTTACGTTCCGAAGTTTCCGGAGTGAAAGTTACAAAAATGGACGGAACTTATCACAACAATGACATCCCGAGCCAACCGACCATGACGACTGGGGCGGAGGAAGCAGCGGCGGCAGCGGCCGACGGCGGCGGCGGCGGCGGCGGGCCCTCCGTCCCCTCCTCTTCTGGCGTCGAGGGCGACCGCTTCGATCGTCCGTCCGACGGCGGCGGCGTCGTCGTCGACGAGGACGAAGGCGACCTCCTCGCCCTCCTCCCCGCCGCGACCCTCCTGACCGCCGACTGCGTCGGGACCGGCATCCTCGCATTGCCGGCGGATGTGGGCTTCTTGGGGCTAGCTTGGGGCCTCGGCTTCCTCCTGTTGAACTTGCCGATGAATCTGTACGCGGGGACGATCCTTTGTCGGTGCGCTTCGTACGTGGAGGGGCGGACGGCGCTGGGGCTCGAGGCGAACGACGAGGCGAACGTCGAGGCAGAGTCAGAGGGAGGACGCGATGGCAACGACCGCGGGGGCGAAGGCGAGAGCGACGGCGGCGACGGAACGCTCGAGAAGCGCGCCGCCTCCGGCGCGAGGGGGATCCGGGAAAAGAGGGGCGGGGGGAGGGGGGGCAAAGGCTACTCGAGCATCGAAGGGCCCGATTCGACGCCGCCGGCCGAAGGCCCGCCGTCGACCAACCGCAGCGTCGAAGCGTTCGAATTGGAATGCCATCAAGAAGGCGGGGGGAAGGAGCTCCGGCGCCGCCGCCGCGCCGACGAGGCTACCTTCGACTTCGTCGGGTTGACCTCCGCGCTGTTCGACGACCCGTACGTCGCGGCGGGGGAGGCGTTCGAGTCCGCCCCCTCGCGCGACGACGAGGGCGATGCGACGGTTCGCGGAAAGCAGGAGCGCGAGACGGGGAGGGTCCGTCATCCGTTCACTAGGGTTGTCTTGGGGTTGTACTACGTGAACTTGTTTTTGGTGTTGGGGAACTACATCTTGGTGAGGACGACGCCTGCGCTGTTTTCCTCAGCTGAGTTGTCCAATGGCTTGGACGAGAACTGAAGGAAGCTGAAATACTTTGGCTTTTGTTCGCCGCTCTATTCAATGCTGCACTCAACAATGGAGCAATGGAAATTTGATGTTCCAGGAGTGTTGTCTCGCGACCTTGACATACTGCGAATTGGCTCTCGGCTTGGGTAGACAAGGGGTTCTCTCTGCCAAGGGGTTCTCTCTGCCCCCCGCCCCAGGCTCAGGGAGACACAAGAAATCAATCAACGAGCTCACTGGTGGGAAGTGGATGTCACACAATCAACGCGCTTTGATCCGACAGCAAGAGTGCCCTTTAATCTTCTCGCTGCAGCTTTCGCTTCGTTTTTGATGCGTACAGACTCGCTCTGGAAAATTGAGAGTGCACGGAACTCACAGCCCCTGGTAGCCTCGGTGGTGTTCAAAAGGCGACAATTTTTGGTTTGCATTCGTGTCATCCAAATACTTCTGATCATCTTGATGATGATTTGCAAGAACTGAATTTGATGCAAATGAGGGCAGGCACTGCGACGGAGCTACTGTAAAATCTCAGCATCTCCTTGGGAGACCTTTCCACGCTGATGCAACAGAGCTCAGTTTGAAACAACGTCTACTGTGGCGGAATCTAACACCCGTCCCCGGCTTTACGGACAGGTCATGAGCCATGCAGTCTCAGCGATGGTGGGCGAGGATTACCTGTGCATACCCACCGCGGGCGTAATTGCTTCCACGCTCATGTTTGCATTGAGCCAGCTGAGGACTATGGCCCTCCTCGGGAGGAGCGTCAGTGCGATCTCCTTGCTCGCGCTGCTCGTCGTCGTGGTGCAATGCCTGCGGGCGCTCCGCGGCGAGGGCGACGGTGTAGAGGAGAACGAGATTGTCGAGGAGGAACGCGAGGAGTACGAGTCCTTCACCGCCGCTGAGGTCGCCCTGGCCAGGATGAGCTCGCTGGCCGCGATCGCCTTTGCGGTCGGTTCCCAGAAGCTCCTGCTCAACATACGTCACGAGATGACAGACAGACGCCAGGCCGCGCCTGGCGCCCTCTCTGCCTCCCTCTCCGTGTACGGCCTGTCATATGTGGTCGTGTGCCTCCTCTCTGGCCCGCATCCTCCATCCTTCCTCTTTGACGCCATACCGCCGGGCGCCGGCCGTCGCATTGCTGGGTTCCTGCTATGGGTGTGAGTGGAAAGCATGTGGCCATGTGATGTGGTCAAATACGAGGGGTCCTGTAACCTACTGCATTCGAATTTCCCTACATACAGGCACGTGGCGGTGAGCTATGCGATCAACAGCCAGGCACTCTGCTCCTCCCTCGACAGGGTCACAGGGCACGGGGAAAAGGTTTCCTGGTTACGTAAGCGGCAAAGATTGCGATGGGGACTGATCACGGCCGTTGTGGCATCGTCATCATACCTGGTGGCAAACGCAATTCCCTTCTTCAAGGTGACGTGTCCTTTTGACTGAAATTTATTTGTAGGGCTCAACCTTTCTCTAACTCATCTGCTGTGCCTCATCTATAGGATTTGGTTGCGCTTTGCGGGGCTGCAGTGAGTGCGAACGATGAGCAATGGAGTTGATTGCAATTCAAAAGATGTTCTAATAAGTCTTGAAACGACCACAACAGACCAGTATACCGTTAACCCTCCTCATTCCAGCCGTAAGTCAAAGGAATACTGCCTTATCCTTATTTGACTTTCGTCCCCTCAATATTTCCTACCTGCAGATATTCTACCGTCGAGTCCAAGGAGTGCCACTCTGCTTCCCGACGCTCCACAGCAAATATTCCTTCGCGCTAGTTGTTTTCTCGGCAGTGTTCATGGTGATAGGACTCATTGGGGCCATTGGAAGCATTGATGTTGATTGGCTCAATACGTCTGGGCCGTTCGCATGTCACTGACTACTTTGAGGCGTTCCATGCTGTCATCTGTCCCAAGAGCGATGCTAGTTACAACAATACTCTCTCAGAAAGAAAAAGCTCTGATTCTCTACGGAGCCAGGAGAAGGAACACGTGGAGGTTTCGGAGGTGCAGGATTTAACGCCTGGCTCCAGGCGCTGTCGCGTTTGTTCGTGTCGTTGTCGCCTCAACTGTCAGGATGGTCTCGTCCAGCGCCATGGCTCTGAAAAGGAGGTCTCCAATCATCGTTCAAATCAAATTTCCACCAGCCGCTCACTTTCGCCAATCCATTGAGGGCGGCAGGGCGCTCTGTCCACTTTACGCTGCATAGAATTGTCGCCTGATGATTCAGCGTTTGGTGACAGCAGAGCTCGTGGGTAGCAAATATCATCGTTTACAGCAATCTGATTTTCCTGTAAATAAGCCTTCAAATAAGTCCCATAAGTGTCGACCATACCTTCTTTCATGCAGTAGTGCAAGATGAAACATCCCAATTGGTCGAACGTTGGAGGGAGCCAGCAGTCGGACAGACAGGGCCCCCTCGTCTGAATTTTGTATTGGGGCTGCGGCACAATCTGAATGTGTTTGCCGATCGGTTCCTTCAGCATGTACTGCGCTTTTACCTGCTCCCACGGAGTCTGTTCTCGGAATTTGTATCCAAGGATGTTGTCTTCTTTGTCGTAGGGATCGTCAGCGGACCGCCACCACTGCTCCAGTATTCGTGTGGAATGAGCGGACCTCATCCACAACACCGTCCCGCAATTGATGCAATGTGAAAAGTTTCCCTCCTTTTGCACTCTGTTGCACCAATAGGAAACCCCTTCCATATTCAGAGTAAAGGGCTTCTCGTGTATGTTCCAGTTCGGCAACCAATCAGTTGTCATGTTATGGAGGAGGTTGGTGAGGGGCTCATCGTAAAACATTGGATCCACCACCGCGTCTGTGTCGAGATACAAGAAGTAATCAGCGTCAGGAAAATCATCTTGCAGCGCCAGCATGGCTTTGATTTTGCACCACGCCTCGGCCAACGTTTGGTTGTTGTTGCTGTAACACCCTTTCGTCGTACCCTCACCCCAATGATAGTACATGTACTCGTGGCCGTGCCGTCGGGCGTATAGGTAGTTCCAAACCGCACCTACGTTGTGCCTTGTGTTGATATATTTCACGGTCGTCGGTCCTATGCTCCATCTCTGCCAAGGCTTCCTGCCGTCGAATTGGACGATGGCGAACTTCGACGGCGGCAGCCCGAACCAGTCCACGCCGCGCCCTCTAGATTCTGATGACCCGTGTTCGACGATGCTGGGCGCAGAAACGACTCTGGACGAATTTCGCCTTGGTGGACGGCTGTGCGGTGAATAGAAACAGCGCCCGATGAAGACGATCGCGGCAGCGGCAAGGAGACACCGCGTCTTGACGGAAAATCTCCCACAGCCACACGACGCCCTTCTTCTCCCGGGCGAGGTCCTCTCCTCCTCCCCAGGCGAACCAGTTCCTCCCAAATCTGTGGGAATCGACAACGATATCTTGTCGACTAACCGACGGCGCATGATGGGGACGCGTGGTTACGACCAAGGTCGACGGCGTCCCTGTGGCGTCCAGCGGCGCAGCGGGTTGTTGTTTTCTTTGCCCTTGCCCCTTGCCTTTGCTTTGTTGTGTTGCGTGCGGCGTGCGTGCTCCTCTGCTTTGCGTGCTCTTCCCTCTTCTTTCAGATCCAAATAAATTAATCCGATTGTCGAGGGCCGCGGCGGAAGCGGACAGGAGCGAAGGGAGAGGGGTGAGGGGGGGGCGTTGTCGTCACGAGTAGTCTCGAGGTCGCGGCCTGGGGGTGGCGCCTCGTTGTGCCCGACGCTATCGTCATGCATTTGCAGAGAAGATTGGAACGGCTTTCATCAGCATTTTCATAGTTTGTCGCTAATAATTTTCATTTGCGATAACGGAATGTGTGATGTTTCAAATGAATAATCGCTTTATTTATTAATTTGGCGAGACAGAGGCGGGCGGCCAAAACAGGCCAAAACTCAAGGCACAATGTATTGTATCCTGATTGTATCGACCCTTTTCTATTTCCGGCCCAATCCAACGCGGCCGGGGAAGCCCTCGTCCCAAGCTGGAACCGTCCACATTCACATTGGTCCCATCCCGCACGAGGCTTGGGAATTAGCTGTCACCCTCCGCCATGGAACCTGTTGTGCAACCTCTTCCGGGAGGCCGTAACCTGCAGCTCGCCCCCAGTTTTTGTTATCGAGGCTGACCCAGAAGGCCCCATTCCCCTCCACCCAGGCCCAGGGTGGCTCTATGTTTTTTTTCTTTCCGTGACCTGAAGGGATTCATGTTCATTGGAAATTTATCAAGTCGTCCTGTGATTCCATGGTCATAAGAAATCAAAAAAGGCATTGGCATCAACGGACGGACAAACATTGTGGTGGAAATTTTGGTACCAATGATGAGACAAAGCGATGTAACGAAATGGATTCTATTTGCAATGTCCGTGGTCATCCTTGTTGAGGAGAAGCTCATATTTGATGGTGAGTCAATCTTGCACAATCCCGTGCATCCTCATTCCAGACGCTGACTACGCTGGTTCTTGGAATGCCTTCGGCACCACCCAAGTCTGTATTAGTCCTTCCAATGTCTTCATCAATAATGGCAACGATCATCGTCAGTGCATTATCCTCCCACTCCCCGATGATCCAGGGGCTGTAAATCAATTGCGAAGAAAAGTTGCAACAGAGAATCCATCTTGCTACGAACGTCACTTTTTATCGTTTGCGAGATATGCCATATCGCGTATCAACACCGTTAATGATCACCTCTGTCTCCATATTCCAAAGACAGGGGGCACTTCACTATGTACATTGGCGAAGAAAGCCTTTGGAAAAAACCAAACAATTACCAAATCAGACAATTGTTGGGAGCCGGGGCACTTCCAACCTCTTTGGATTTCACCAGGGTTGCGGCGGGAGAAATGGATCGGCACATGCAATTCCATTTCTTCTCGACTGCCAAAGTTTGTCATGAATGAAAACTACCTGGACTATCCTCTCTGCATGCAGAATCGACTGTATTCAATCCTCCTTCGTGACCCTTTGGAAAGAGTGATAAGTCACGAAGACCATTTACGAAGAGCTTATGAAAAGTTAAAGCGCCACCACGTGGAGCTGTTACAAAAAAACTATGTTACATGGGCATTGACTGCTTCTGGTGCACCAACCCATCATGTGGAGAAATATTTATTTTCTCCCAAAAAGGAGCACTTGGAGATTGCCAAAGATATTCTCTCTCGCTTCGATTTCTTGCTGAACTTTTCATCGGAACACAAAGTATGTATGAGGGCTGTTCTGGATCTCATGGGATTCGGTGGACATGAGTTGACTCGTGAAAATAAGGCAAAATCTAAAGAGGCAAAACACAATGCGACCCTTGATCAAGAAAAGTACCTGAATTTTTCTTTGCTTGACATTAATCTGTTCCAGTTTGGACAAAGGCTAATGGAGGCTGATTGTGAGTTTTATGTCCGGCTTAACAGTGAAATCAGAAACAATTCCAGTCAGGCGATGTGAGGGCAGGCTAAGCTGAAACTTGCCCGACTGCCTATGTACAAACCACATCAGAGGAAGTGGCGCATGCAGGCTCAACACGCCCACGACCAGGGAGTGGGGATGATCGAACGTTTTTGTCCTAAATGAGGTCAACAACTTCTGCATCCCTTCGTGTCTTTCAAAAGTCATGAACTGGAATTAAACATTTAAAAGAAATTTTATGTACGTAATTGGTGCACGATGGAATCATTTACAAAACTGTGCATTTTTGAGGACAGTCATCCATTTTGGCTACATATTTGTTGGTATGTATGGACAGTGCACCATGGCAGAGTTTTTGGAAAATGACAGTGCCTTGGCAATGCCCTGTTGGACCAACAATGGTTGTGTGCATGCATGGAAAATTCGCAGATCATAAGATTGCGTTGTATTAGGGACATTTATTGTGCTAAAATTCTCTTTATTTCTTTGTGCTAGCACTTTGCCCTGACACGGAGGTGTATTTCATAACCCTCAGATCTCAGCCAGGTGTCCGATGGGAAGCTCAAAAACTCCTTTCTATGGTAAATAAAGCATGAGATGAACTCATCATATGACACCATTTGCATTAGTGTT
>JALLPA010001379.1:0-11030 GCA_036939895.1 Thalassiosira exigua | reverse complement strand
GCCAACGGCGCTCCCCCTTTTCAAATGATATGATGGGGGAATGAAGTGGTACAGTGGCTGCTGTTCCGAGATCACATGTTTTGGTGGTGAAACTTCAAAAATAGTTTAAAACATCAATTCTGTCAATTGGCGAATGAAAAAAACATCAATCCTATCCTGGTAACAGCACTAAAAAACATCGATCACGCACATCCATCCTGGCATTAAAAACATCTATCCTGGCACTCGGCCCAAGCCCAAGTCTCGGCCTGACTGGTCTCGACCCAGTCAGACCGCCTGGCCCCGCCCAGCCACGCCGCCACTGCGATAACATTTTTTTTATCGCTTTTGCTCTAGCTAGAGGTATTGTAGTTGTAGAAGAAGGCGTCAAAAGGTGGCGACGGCAATCGCAAAGGCAATCAATTGCGACAGGGCAACACCAGGGACACCATCGGAAACTCTTGCACTATCATGAAGAACCGTCTCGGCCTCATCGTTTCATTCTTATCTTTATCATTGACCTGTGTCTCGGCTTTTATTAGCCCCGCGGATCGTCGCGGCAAGTCATCTCTTCCATTGGCGCTGATGGATGTCCCGCCACCCGCGTCCTCTGCGATTGCGCCCGTGTCCTTCGTTCAGGGAGCGCCCGCCTCCGCATCGTCGCCAATCAATGATGGCATCGGGCGTTTCGTCGCAGACGAGCCTTCATCTGCCATCATGACCTCGACCAATGTTTTGTCACTTAAGGATCGCCCCCCTCCTCCGACTCCTGAGGAGATTGCTGCGAAGAAGCAAACGTTCAACCTTTGGTTCTGGGGAGGTGGCTTTGTGGCCCCTTTCCTTGCCACATTTTACTATTTCGGCTTCAAATTTTGGGAGCGGTAATTGACGGGCGAGGTGACGATGGGGGAACAGGGGCACACGTGGCCGCGGGCTTGAGCAGGGATTCGAGGTAGATCGATCATTGCTCATACAAATGGGAACATGAATTTGGATTCATTCGTCGCTCGGGATTTTGGTGTCGTTGACATTGGAGGATGCAGTAACAACCAAGGTCACCAAGATCGGGATCTCAAAATCTCGTCACGGCTCGGTGGTCTCAGTTTGAGCATCCTTGAATTAAACATGGTTAAAGCTTTTGATATCGTACCTCCAGGAGACTTCTTTTCAAGCCTTTCTTATGATGATCAAACTTTCAACTAGGTACATTATTAGTCGATGGTATTTATTGCCTCCCATGTCTGGAGGCAGAGGATGCGATAAAGAAACTTGAGCTCGGGGGAGAAACGAGAAACATCATTGGAGGCGGCAATAGCCAACAGTGATCGAAGTAAGATAGGGTGCGCGTTGCCATTAGGTGATGATCTTATGATTACTATGCAGTCTTAGAAGAACACCATTGTGAAGGCCGATCAAAGACTGAGAGGGTCCTTTTGGCAAATCATTCACAGGATTATTTCTTCGTCGAAGACGACGATTTCGCGAGAATGCTCTGAACGCTGCAATCGTTGCCAGTGTAACCATCGAAACAGTCGCACAATCCTTTGTCTGTGCAGAGACCTCTGTTGGAACACTGTGAGACATATTCATAAGTGCCTTCACTGTGAGGAGTGAAATGGAAAAGGATGACCACGCCGGTGTTGTCAGACCAAGTGGTGTCCCTGCTTGCACCGGCTGGAGAAGTGTTGGAGTTCTCCGGATCGCCTTCAAGTCCTCTCCAGGGGAAACTTGCATCAACTTCGATGATGTTGGTATCAACGCTGTGTTTCGCAGAGGGGTCGGCAACGATATCCACAGTTGTTGATGGAGTGGTCGTGGAGTTGGAGCCAACGGGAACAGAGAAAACCTGAACAAAGGGCGGAGTAGGTGAGGTTCGGATAAAGTGGACGGTGGGCAATAAAGAGAAGCCCTAGAAGAATTGCTCACCTTTGTAACGGTGTAGATGTTTCCAGAGCTTTGGTTCGGCACCGTGCTGTCTGCGCACTCGTTCAATGCAGTGCCTCCAAAGATTGGGTTCGCAGTTCCAGCACCCAAGTCACCTCTTCCCCAGCAAGAATCAACAACAAAGAGTTTATCTCCCTTCTCGACGCAAACGTGGTTGCGGGCGCTGGGACTGCTAGGGTTGTCCAGGCAGCTCGTGTCATAGTTGGTGTAAATCCTGTTGGAGTCCTTGTCAAAATACCCAACAATACGTGTGCTAGAGGCACCGCCTGCTGAGTTATCAGCGATTTCGGTATCAGTTCCCCAACCCATTTGCTGCACAGTGCCTTTGGTTGTGTAGACATACATTTCTGTTGCTTCGCTTGGAAGGTTAGCATCGCTGTTGAGATTTGCCACACGGAACTCTTTACCAGTAGCAGCAGCATCATACCACACAAGATGGTAAGAACCAGGCATGTGGACGTTGTAGCCAGAGCTGGACTCAACGGGGACGACTTTGATTGCATGAGGAAAGGCTCCAATCATATTATGAGAGCTGACTCCATCGTTTTCGACCACTGTCCCATAGTCCCAATCAGCAACTTCAACGTTGTTTTCTGAATCCCAGTCAGAGTCGCCGAGGCATCTCTTCAGGATCTTCATTTCGGCAGCAGACAAAGCGCCACTTGGTCCAGAAAGGTAACCAAGAGATCCAGGTCTCACATTTGCTGAAGTCCACGAATCGTCGCCATCTGCAGAGTCGGCAAGGACTTTCACGGTGATTCCCTCGCACCTCTGTGCGAAGGAATCTGTTGATTCTCCGAGGACCTTGGTGTGGACGCCAGTGGTCAGAGTTCCCGAGGACACTTGAACGGTCGGGCGCGATCCATCAAGGTATTGGTCCAATTCAAGTTCACGGAGTGGTCCAGGATTTCCAGTGAAGGTAAGAGTGTATTCGACTCCCATGTTGGTGTTGATGACACTCTGCGAACACTCGATGGATGGAACTACTGAGTTTGGAAGCTCCAAAAGAGCTTCCTTGACGGAATCGCAATGAGTTGTGGCACCAACGACGCCTGTGCCTGTAATGGCAATGGGCTTTGTGATCCAATCCTCGCCGGTGATGTCGTAGAACTTGATGGCGTAGTTTCCCGACAGAGCACTAGCATCGCTCGATTCGAAGCGCACAGTAGTGTGCGTCACACGAGCGGTGGTATCATCTGTGTAAAGAGGGTCGACGCCGCTCACGCAAACGCGGTCAGAGCAGTCGGGGCCCGAATACCTGCAAGAAGGAACGAATGATTGAGTCCTAATCCAGTGTGGCGGATGGAAAATATCGCGCAAACACGCACCCTGGATCGCACTTGCATCCCATGCTAGTGTCCTTGTCCCACAAATCGTAAATGTTGTCGTTATCCATGGAGGCGAGCTGCTCAATCGTCATGCAAGTCCCGTGTCCAGAGCATTGATTGATTTGTGCGTTGGCAACGGCTCGGCCAGTGAAAGAGCTCTTCCCATTGAACACCTTGAAAGCGATGTTGCTCCCGTGGTTGGTACTGCTGCCAGGGGTGAGCGAGTTGGCATTGCTGGGGCAAGACGCGCGCTGGCACGCGGCTCCATCGTATCCAGGCAAGCATTCGCATTGTCCCTTTTCCCGGTCGCAGAGGCCCTTGTTAGAGCATTCCATGTAGTCATGCGCAGTATGGTCGATGACGTTTCCAGCAGTATCTTCCATCAGCGGGTATCCCTCGGTCGTTCCGTAAGGGTAAACGGTAGACCCAGACAAAACGACGGAGCTGTAATCGCCCACCGAAAGCGAAGCGTCGAGATCTCCCTTGGGGGTGTCGACATGCGCCCTTCCGAAGGGGCAGGTTCCTGAAAACCAATTGAAAGGGATGGTGGAGGTGTGGATGAGAGGAGGAAGAAGAAGAAGGTCTGAAGTTGACGCGGCAAGGAGACCGTTCAAGCCATCGAACTCACGCAAAGAACAGTCCGAACCCTGCCAATTACGGTCGCAGGTGCACATATCGTGAGGCCCGCACTGACCATGGCCAGAGCAAGCATTGGGACATTCCGCCCGGGCAACACTCAGGGCCGAAGCGGCCGCCACTGCCACGAAAGCGGCTCCACGCGAGAATATCATGGCTCCAAAAGGGTTCAATGCAATCCGAATCGAATGCGAAAGAATGAGACCGCAATCCGCGAAACCACACAGAAAAAACTCGAGCATTTTTCGATTTTCGTTTGTTGGATGAAATTTAAACTCAAAAACTGGTTCCGCTCCATGCTGAGAACTCCCCGCCCTGCGGCGAAGCTGCGCGGCGAGTTAGGAGTGTCCACACAGAGCAGATGGGCTTGCGACTGGCTGCTTTGCACTCAAGCTGACGACATGGATACAATCGCTTAAGTAGTGCAATCCTTGACACTAGAACGCACTGATGAAATCGTCCAATTCGTCCGAATGTCCGCCGGAGGCGGTCCCGGCCGGCAACCCCCTTGGTCTCAGCAGGTCGACGATGAGGACTATGCGCTCTCCATCGCTGTAGTTAAACGCACGGTGAACTTTGGAATCGTCGAAGCAAACCACGCGTCCCTCCTCGTGGGTCTCCACGCACCCGTCCACCCACGCCCCGCAAAGGCCCACGTCGTAATCGCCGTCCGCGTTGTTCCCCTCGCAAGAGCTCGCGCCTCCCGGCACGATGAGCGGCACGTGCACCCTCAGGACGTGGTTCGCCAGGTCCGACCAACCGGTGTGCGCCCCCAGCCGCGCCCGGGGGTCCAGACGGGAGAAGAGCGCGGAGCGCAGCGCCGGGCCGAGGGTTCGGAGCAGCGTCGTCGTCTCGGGGACGAAGGCGCACGCCTTGTCGACGAACTTGCGCCGCGAGAGGTCGTTCGCGGGGAAGGTGTAGCACAGCGGGAAGACGTTCCACGAGTTGCCTGCGTAGTGACTTTGTTCAGGCCACGCGGTCCACTGTGGGATCCGTCGCGCCTCCTCTCGTATGACATCGATGCCCTTCAGCAACGGATCGAGCAAGTGAGGGTATTCCTGAACGTATGACTGATAGGGCGGCGATACCATGCGATGTTTCAAGATAAGCGGTGCCTGATCTTGAGTTCCCTTATCTGCTTCTGATGCATGTGCCTTTTCAATGTAGGTTTCGCATAGGCATCCGATGTATTCGTTTTCGGTGCCAAGGTGTCGACGGAAAATCATATCACGTGGAGGTAGCCGGCGGTAAACGAGGAGCAAAGAATTTGACGGCGAAGAGTAGCTGCCGTCCGTCTTTTCTTCCCTGTCGTCGTCGGGCGTCGTTCCCTGCAACGAGTCTGCGATGAAGTCCAACCTATTTACCCCCGAGAGCATAGAAGTAGAATGGAGGAAGTAGCTTGGTGCGGCGTCACCAGTGCGGAATTTCAATAATTCGTCGGCCTCGCTCCGCTCAACGTCTCGCCAGAATTCGCCGCGCAGACTGTTTGTTTGGCCTTCACCCTCCTGTGTTGGATAATTCACCAGTACTGCAACAACTCGGTCGACCACACACCTCCCCGCATATGGATTGATGCTGCGCGATGAGTCTTTGTCGCCGGAGTAAATCTCGCTCCATGGAGAAGCGGAATGCAAGCCCCCGTCGCCGTCGTCGAGCACAGATCGCAGCAAATGGAACGCCTTGCCCGGCGCGTCGAAGCATGGATAAGGCCCGTCAATGCCCCTCCTGAGATCTTGCACCTTCGCCAAGTTGATGATTGTTACGTCAGCACCATAGGCGGCGCGGTTCCACGGATCGGGCGCGTAGGCTCCGGAGGGCGACGACGAGGCGCCCTCCCACCTCGTCCAGTCGCCCCTCGGGTGTCGGCAGCAGCATCCTTTTGGTGAAAAGTTGATATCACTGCTGCCGTTTCCCACGATGCATTCCCATTGGGGCTCCAACAGGGTCAAGCGAACGGGAACGCCGCCGCCACCATCGTCCCCCTCCTCGTCCGGGGCAGCTCCCGCTGATGAAGGCGCCCTCTCCGCCACGCCGAAGATCGTGGGCTCCCGAGGCGCCGTCCCGTCTCGGGGCGTCGGCGGGGGACGGCAGCGGAGCAAGTGTGCGTCGTCGCTCTCCAGGATCTCGACCGGATCCTCGCACTGCTCGCGCGCCCCTTCACCCCCCCCTCCACCTTCCTCGGCGTCGCCGTCGTTCCCGTCGAAGGAGGAGGAGGAGGAGGAGGAGGAGGAGGAGGAGGCGAGTCGCGGCGCCAGCTGGCGGACGACGGCGCCCTCCAGCGCCGCCGCGGTCGTTCGAATGGCGGCGCGCGATTCACGCAGCGGCAGCGCCCGCTGCCGGCGCGGCGCCGACGCCGTCGGAGCGACAGGCGGATCGAGATCGCCGGAGGAGGGACGAAGGCGGCAGCCGACTCCGGACCTCGGCCGGGGCGTCCCAACGCCGACGCAGCAAGTCGGTTCTTCTTCCTTGGACGTCATTCGCATGGTTGCAATGACAATGATCCGTTTCCACTCCTATCACAAGGAGTCACTGATTAGTCACGTGACTTAATACAGGTATGGTGGTAGTCACGATGTCATTATCAAAAGCTATCGAACTGTAATGCATTGGATGGAGTTGAATGCAGTGCAGCAGAAGCACGGCATGGTCTGCCAAAATTATGGCAGCGAAGTGTTTACGGGAGGGCTGATTCAATCGGTCGACGATCGTTGATGGATCTTTGCTTGGTGCATGATTCGTTGGATATCTTCTGTCCTTCAACATCCCCATGTATCTATTTCTTCGTGGATTTATATGTGGAGTTGGCAAACCAGCTCAGCCACACAAAGGCACTCCCATTTGCTCTCCTAGCCCAACAACGCTAGATGCCTCCGCCGAACACAAACCGCGATGATATATGCCCGTCTGATTGGAGCTATTACAAGCTTCGTATCGACGTGAAATACTAAATACTATGAAAATATGCTCACTATTCCATTATGCTATGAATGAAACGCCGTCCTTGTCTCTTTCCGCTGTCGTCGTCATCGGAGCGGCCGCCGTTGCACTCGTCCCTGCGTTGTTCTTAGAGCAGATCTATCTGCAGGATCAGCTCGTCCAGCAGAGTGAAGCAGTGTACGCGCCATCTCAGGGACGGTATGCGGTAGCAGGTGCTCCACAAACTCCTCAGGGCACATCCTCCAGCAGACACCGCTGCTGTTGTGCCCGGCCCTGCCTGTGTGCTGCTTTGTCAAAGCGTGGGCTGGCCTCACCATCACGAGCTCTTTTAAGCAGGTCGAGGGGTTGTTTCGGCTTTCTTCGACTATGCAGGCATCGATCATGTGGGATATATCCTGCAATTGAAATGAGAAGCGATGAGTTGATTGAGTTGAGGCGGCTCAATCACCGGCACCTCGGATTGGCTCCCTCCGATCCTAGAACGACACGGCTGACGCAACCCCGTCCCTTCCTTGGGCGCGCCAACCTCCGACGAAGGAAGCTCGGTCCCAAGCACTTCGGACCGGCCCTCCTTCTCCATGGATGGACAACGTCATCACTCTCGGCCGCGATTCGACGGTGAAGGCAACAGCGTGACGGGGACCTCCGTCTTGCCATCTTCCTCATCCGAGGGTCACAAAGGACCCGTCGGTTTGGGCGCTGTGGTTGACCGTTCGGCCTCGGATTTCTTGCCGGCGGGGTCGAGATGGGTGCTTAATAAGTTCTCCTTAACCCTGGAGGTGCTAGGGAGTTCTACTTCCTTCGGTACCATCCCCTCTAGGGGGGCGACGGCGGCCATGGTCGCCGAGTGGTCGGGCAGCCGTTGGTCGCCCGGCAATCTTGGGGCATTTTTTTCCAAACGCAGGATAGTATTGTAGGAATTTAAGACCAGGGCAGCAGAACCCATGGGTGTCAAGCAATCAAAGGCCGCCCTCCACCAGGGACCTCAAACGTCGCCCGCGTTGGCGACAGATAGATGCCCGGAACTTCCTCCGTCTCTAGATGTGTTTCCTTCGCTCGGAAACGCGGGCCCTATCTCCTTGGCGGAGCTTTGTGCCAGTGCCGGCGGGGAGGCACTGAGCACTCGCACCGTCCTCCCCTTGTCAAGGACGTGCCCTTCCTTGGGTGAACGGTACAAAGTCGCCCTCCATCAGGGACCTCGAACGTCGCCCGCGTTGGCGACAGATAGATGCCCGGAACTTCCTCCGTCTCCAGATGTGTTTCCTCCGCTCGGGAGACAGGGGCCCTGTCTCCTCGGTGAAGCTTCGGTGGAGCTTTGTGCCAGCGCCAGCGGGGAGATGCTGAGCTCTCGTGCCGTCTTCCCCTTGTCAAGGCCGTGCCCTTCCTCGGGCAAACGGGACGCCACGTAGGCGTTGTGCCGAGAGTTCCAACGCGGCGGCAAGAGGCACGTGCCCGGAACCTCCTCCGTCTCTACCGTGACCTCGCCGTGCACCCGCGCCCCCCCTTCTGGATTCCGGATCCCTCAGACGATCGCCGGCGCCCTGTCGGCAGGTGCGGCGCGGCCCTCGTCCTCGCTCGCAGCCTCGTCTGCGACGTCGCCTGGGCGCTCGCCGTTGCGCTCCGCCGAGGCGCGAGGGGCAGGATCATCTCATAAATCTGTAGTTAGCACTTTTGGAAATCAGCACTTTTCAATATTTCCAGCACTTTTCAAAAATCTCAGCACTTTTGAAACAGGCCCAAGAGATTACGTTTGATTGAAAAGTGCTGGCATGGTAACACTTTTTATTATGGTTATTAAACTTTTTTCACTTAACTTAAATATCCCAATTTTCATCGCTGATTACCACAACTCTCCTCCCAAAAATATTCCAGACCATGCATGCCATCATTGTTTTTCATTGGCTCTTGGCTCGGCGCTTCTTTGTGACGTGATCATGATGCCTGCCCCCCGCCCCTTTCGTCGCTGCCCTCCCTGCTGACGACGTCGGCGGTCCCTCGCCGTGGCGGCGGCCGGGAGCTGGACGACGGTCGGCCTCCACGCCAGGCGAACCCAGGTGCCGTCGTCAACATCCACGTCCCAAGGGCTCTGCACCCTCGAGGTGTGAGATCGCCTCCGCCCCTCCACTGTACGTGCGGGATAGCCTCCGCCCCTCCGGCTAGCGTCTCTCCTGGCGGGAAGCATTGCTGCTGGATCCCTTCGTTGCTTCCCTGTTGCTGCCGACGCCGGCTGACTCTCCTTGGCACTCCCTCCCCGGCGCAGTGATAGCGACCGGGCGGGCAGCTGATCTCCGGGCCAGGTGCGCAAAGCCGGCCGTTGCGGTTGAGCTTATCTGCCCCCTTGCATGGCCACGTTCGTGTGACCCGTCCGAAGGAGAAGAGGAGCGACGACACCGAGGCCGAGGACGCCCCGGACCTTTTGCCGGTGATCTTCCCCGGCGGCCTCGCGTCGAACCTCATGACGATGGCTGGCTTCGAGGTCGGCGTGGGCCTCAGCGATCTGCACCCAGATGGACGCGCCTCGCATCCGTCGTCTGGGGCACGCCAAGGGCATCGACGAGACGGTCCGATGGATCCGGGTGGGAGGATCGATGGGGACGAACTTCGCCACAGTCCTCTGAGGCGCTGTTCCCCGATCGGATGTGCGGATTCGTCAACCTCGACGGCCTGCCCCAAACGTTCTTGAAAATCCAGTGCAAGAAGTTCATTCGTGACAGAGTGGCGCTCATGGGCGTATTGATGAGGTGGACTGGGTTACCGCGGCTAGCGTTCTTTTGTTTTTAAATTTTCCTCTTGTCATCCCTGTTTGGTCGGATATGATGCATGGGGGGGGGGGGGTCGTGGGTAGGGAAGGAATGGGTTATAGGGAGGGGGGGGCGTGGGTCGACCTGGTAGGGCAGGGAGGGGAACGGGGCCCGGCGGTTGTGTAGGGGTAGACGGAAGGGCAAGCGGAGGGGTTGGGCACTGGGACCCCGTATGTAATGGTAACATTGGTGTGTTAGTACATGGGAGAGGAGGAGGAAGTCTAACTAGCTCCCTCTTTTCATTTAATCTCTAATAATTCTTTAAAAATAATGTGGCTGGAGAGCGATTAATTGTTTCATCAAATATAACATGCCTTTGTATGGTAAATGACTTGATGATGTCGTTTGGGGCACAGCTGGATAGACGCAACAGAGGTTGCGTTTCCAAGCTCGGCACTTTTCAATGCCATCGCTAAAAATCATCACTATGTGACAGGAAAAATTGTACTGAAAACAAGGGCATTCTTCAAACATCATAGCTCACAATCATCACTACATGTGACAAAACAATGTGTACTGAAATCAAGACAATTCTTGATCTTGACTGATTGAGCTCGGTACTTTCCAATCCCAGGTTTTTTCAATCCCAGCACTTTTCAATCACAGCACTTGTGAAAATGGAACAATAAATAGCAATGATGAAATTAATAGCAGTGGCGTAGATTTTCATTTTTCCTCAAAACAAGGAAAAAATTGAAAAGTGCTGAGATTGAAAAGTGCTGGTTTTCAAAAGTGATAGCTACAGCGTTATTGGAGCCACCCTCCCCTACCAAAGATTGTTTATTCACAAAATGAATTATGGTATCTCACCCTCCTTTCCGAACACCACATATGTTCTCTGATAGCATTATTGCAGCCTGCTGTCAGTTGCCAATCATGATTCTTGAAGAGAGGGGGGGGGTGAGGGGGGGCAACCAAAGACTATTTCTTCTCCAAGTGCGATGCTTATGATATGCACTGAAAAGAATATCACAGGTCACAGGGTCAAACATGAGAAGGTCAGCTAATGTGCCTAAATTATTATTATCTACTTCGTTCTCGATCGAAGCTCGCACCTAATGCTGCGATTATGTGTTGTATCTATCATACCTGGCTGGTCCATCATCTCGCTCGCTTGACGTGCGCGTCGGCCCCGCCAGCAGATGAGTTGGCTGGAACTCACGTATGTGAGTCGTGGCAGGTACATATCGCTCACATCGATCAGTTGCCATGACAGAAGCAACGGTGGTGGTCAGATCTAAGAGAAAGAAGAAATATTTTTGGAGGTATAAAAGCGTGATCTTTCGTGTTCAGTCGCCAACAGCAGCAAGAAATGCCGTCATTTAGCAAGATGTCATGATTGCATTAAAATTAAAATATGAGGGTTTTTGTGTATTTTTTGGTGAAAGCTTCATATTTTAGTTTT
>JALLPA010001378.1:0-11026 GCA_036939895.1 Thalassiosira exigua | reverse complement strand
GCGCCGATCCTAGGGAGGGGTGCGATGGACAAAATTGGCCATGAGTTGGATCGGGACCGGATGAGGCGACGATTGTCTGTACGTCGTCCGTTTCCACGCTCGGCCACCAAAAAAATAAAATAGCACAAGATAGGTATGAATGGACCCTCTATCTTAGTCTTAGGCTAAGATGATACTTAATCCTTACTTACTTACTTCTTACTTTGATCATATCCCCCCACTTTTTTGTCCTTTATCTTCTTCTCCAATCTCCAGCACATAATCAGATACAACCCTACATCCATCCTCCCAATGCTCCTTGGGATAATAGCCTCCAACACAAACACCTGACATGTACCAGCTTGAGCCACCCACACTGAAAAACAAATCAATCTGAAAGAATAGAATGGAAGGGATTGCGAGGTGAGTGTTTCCCACATGGATGCTGTTGTTCTATGGACAATCCATTTCTTTCAACACTTTCTTCCTCTGATTTTTTACTGCCATTACCGATGACATGTTTATTGACAATTCACTATCAAGCAAGCTGTGTCTATGACTCATTGAAGGTGTCACCAAACACCTGTTGCACGAAACCAACGATCACAGTCCTTGAAGACACCTATTCACTGAGAGTGACTCCAAGCACCATGTGCATGACTGTTTTAACCCTCCCAGTCATCATATTCTACTCTTTCATCCCAGAGCAGTGTGTGTGGAATTTATGTGGATTCTATCTTATTTGTTCCCTGGGATAGCTAATTCTTCTTGATCACACCTCATTCTTCTCTTTGATTACAAGGATCTTGTCCGTGGCAAGCTTTTTGAGGATGAGGGTAGGGATGCAGACTCGTTGATAAGTGGACTGTTGTCAGTGCAGCAAGCACTTGTTATTTACCTAAGTTGCAACTTAATGCAATCGTAAATAGTTAAGTATTTAACAAAACTAAAACACAAAGTCCTACTGAACTCCATGATCCGACCCAATGATGGTTACATTGTAGTTACAACTTTTATAACGAAACTGATGGTGGCTACGTTGTAGTTACAACTCATGTGCTATCAGAGCCATGCTGCAATCTTAGTCCTTTGGACAAGGCCTCATACCCTTGGAGCTACTCGTCGCGGAGATAGGTCGCACGGGCGGAAGGTGCATGGCCCAGGGGTGGGCGATGCCTTTGGATGCATTCAGCCCGAAGCATTAACACACCTAGTACTATAAATATCAACACTCTAATAGCTGGGCAAAATTTAGATATTTCCATCGAGGGTGTGTAGCTAAAAGCGTAAGTTGAAAGAACTAAGTACTACAATCGAAGGCAACTCGGAGGGGTTTCATTGAGAGCTCAGGCACTGACCCCATTTTCATCTATGAATTAGGCCTAACCCACTTTTCTATGGGGCATCATTCCCATTGTCACCCAGCCAAGAAAGATTACCAGGAACGAACAAACCCCAAAGATTCACAGATAATATCGTCTTTGCTGGGGCAGCATAATTAAAATTGCGGATGCACGTATCAGAGGAATCTGCCTTCGTCTCTGTCTCCACCTTCCCGATTCACCTCTGTCTCTTCCTCCCCCCCCATCTCTCCCTTCGCTCTCAAATCGTACATCATATATCTACTCTCCAGAGAAGGCCCATCCACCCATCATGCAATGGCATACTACCGCATCACCCCTACTGCTCTGGGAAGACGTATCGAACGACCGTCAATTTCCGAGGACTCCCGCTCCTCCCCCCGATGAGCTTGGACACCCGCACTGCCGTCATGGCCCGCACGTCCTCATCGTCCACAGCCACGAGTCGATCCCCCGCCCGCAGCTGGTCGGCCACCGGACTCGTCTCCTTCACCCCATGGATCATAGGCGCGCCTGCGTCGGGGGAATCAATGACGATCCCCAGCTTTCCTACGGGAGCGCGGACGGTGCGGAGCTCCTCAGCCGCGCCCTCTGGTCCCGTTCTCTCGCGGTAGTCATCTCCAGAGGCGACGCTCATGTCCCCGAGAAGGGCGGGTCCCCCTCTCCCTCCTCCCGCCTTGCCTCTGTCATCGCTGCCATCTGCGAGGGATTCGCCCATGTTGTCGTCCTTGTCGATGATGCCCCCCTTTTCCTCCTCATCATCGTCCTGCCCCCTCCCTCGCGTCATCAGCGCCACGGCTGCGAGGAGGAGGAAGAGCGCGGCGCCACTCCCAAACGCGATGGCGATGATTTGGTTGGTCGTCAGGCCTCCTCCTCCGGAATCTTCAGTGCCTCCTGTGGCTCCGTCCAAGTCGCTGTCGTAGGGGGTGCCGATCCCGGACGCGGATGTCAGGGATTCGTAGCCGCTCAGGCTCGTTCTCAAAGTCTCGACGTACGCCTCACGATCCTCCTCAGTCGCCAACGGATACTTGAGCATCTCGCGATCGCTCAGCTCCTCGTCGCGGGAGGCGTACGACGTAATCTGCGCGTACGTGACTGCCACGGACACCTCTCGCTGCTGGAGCGCTCGCACTGTCCGCTCGAAGTGCCACCCCAGCCTCCTCCTCGCCGCTCGTCCTTGTTCTCGTTGAGTGTTCTGTTCAGACAGCGCCACGTCCACCCTCGCGTCCGTCAGTCCGCTCCTCTCCTCTTCGTCGTTCCCACCTGCACGATTGTACCTCTTTTGAAAGAATCGCGCTGTGGCCCGCTCCCACTCCTTCACGTCCGGGACGTATCGCACCCCACCCAGCGTCAAAGTCATCCCCTTCTGCAAGCTCTTGGAAGTGGGCGCCGAAGACACGCTAGGTATCTGGCTGGGATCGCGCGTGATCGAGGGCGAAAGGCTCGGCGACGTTGTGGGCTCTGTCGACGTTGAGGGGCTGCCGGTGGGACTCGCGGAAGGCGCGTTCGAGTAGCTGGGCTCGGCGGTGGGCGAGGACGTGGGTTCGACCGTAGGTTTCGTCGTTGGCGACAAGGAGGGGGGCGGCGCCGGGGGGAGGGTCTCCACGACGTCGTTGACGGTTGCTGGAGGGGTGGGGAAGGGAGTCAGGAAGATGAGGTCCGTGGGAGGGGCGGGCGATGGTGGTGGCGACGACAGCGGCGGCTGGTCCGAGGGCAGCGGCAGCTCGCCGTCGAGCTGGCTCGCACCGAAGTCGAGTTCCGTCAGCGGCAGTGTCATAGGTGAGGGCGTTGGCGAGGGCGTTGGCGAGGGCGTTGGCAAGGGAACGGCAAGGGAGTCGGTGAGGGAATCGGTGAGGGCGTGGGTTTTGGCGTCGGCCTGCACGTTGGCCTGAGCGTTGGCCTACGCGTCGGGGCTGACGTAGTCAGCGCCCAGTCCACCGGAGTGGGTGGGAAGTGCCGATGGACAAATTTCCCAACAGGATATTTTGAGTGTATCCATGGGCGAAGAGGCATGAGATGGTGAGCCCCCAGCTGGCTTCTCCAGGTCCGTCCAATTTTCATTGCTCTCAGCGGGTACAACATAGCTGCAACATGTGTGACATGTTGATGTCCATTCAAGATGTCGTCATCCATTTCCTGTATGTCATACAGATGACACCAACTCTCTCTCTGGGTAGAGCATGGCAACAAACGTGAAAAATGCCGTCCAGATGGCATTCGGAGGGCATCTCTCCCGAGCGAACGCGCCAAGTCAACGAGGACACATATTTGCACCCTCTCTAGTCTGCCTCTTTGGCATGGCGCAAACAACAAAGATGGTGTTCAGATGTGGCGTCTCCCCTGAGGGCATATGCGCCAAGCCAATGGCACTGCATCTGCCCTATCTCCGGTCATGCCCGATCAAATGACGCTTGATCCTCTGAAACAGAGAGGGATGGTCGTCCTACCGAAGGAGTGGGCCAAGCCAACGACACACATTCACCTTTGCCCCCTCTCGGTCGCTGGAAAAAGAATGGTGCCCAGTAGTTGCCAAACAACAAAGAAATAGCTCGCTCACCTGGCCGCGCGCGATCGCGATCGCCGCCGCCCCGAGGAGGAAGACGAGGGCTCGGACGGAGGCGAAGGAGGTCGCGGGACGGATCGACGACGTCGACGACGACGAACCACGGCCGGAAGAAGGCGCCGCGCAATTCCGCCTCCTCCTCCCGGTCCTCCTCGTCGTCCCGATCGCCGCCGTCCAGCGTCGTCGACGACGCTCGTGCCCCTCGAGGGATCGAGGCGGCGGCGCTTCTCCTGGACGCCCACGAGGATCTTTCGTAGCTTCGATCATCGTTGCACGGCGCAACGAGCGGGAATGGCTCAGCTGGCAGAGCTCCACCTTGCCAAGGCGTTCCATACAATCGGGAATCGAGTGGCGCGAGTGACATCGCTCATCTCGACAGGGCTTATCGGCGGGTGGGTCGCCTCCCGGGCCCTGAATCGCGGAGCCGCAGAAGGCGACGCTTGCGCGTTCGTCTCGCCGATGGCCATCATCGCGGGAGCCTTCGCGCCGTCGGTCTTCGACAGCTGGCCCGTCCCGTTCGTGCGCTAGCGCCGGGACGGCACCGCTCGTCCTGCCAGCAGCCATCGCCATCGTCCTTCGCCTTCCAGCCGATCGAGCTCCGACGCGACGCGATCGATCGCCTTCCCGTTCTTCGCGATCGTTGCCGGAAGCCGGTCGTTGCGCGATCCTGCACAATCGCCGGAAAGTGGAACCGCCCCTCTCTACACCTGGTCGTCGCGAGAACGTCGACAACGGGTCTCCGAGCCGCCGAGTTGTGTCGTATCCGCAGATCGTCACCAAGCGACCGCAACCGCACTCGCGTCGAGCGCCGCACGGCGGGGGGGGGGGAGGGGGGCGGGCGCGGGGCCAGCCGGTCGCCTCCATCCGCGGGCGACCCACACGCCGGGCGAAGATCTCCTCGAACTTCAACTGAGCCTTGCGGTCCCAGAAACAGAAACGGCCGAGGCCGTGGCCAAACCCACGAAGGAGGAAGGGCGCGGGCGAAGACACCAAACTTTGGCCAAAACCATAAGAAAATCGGTATCTTGTCGGCATCTGTAGGTTCTTAAGTACGTCGAAACACTTAGGAATAAGTATTATTCAAAATGGTATCCACACCGCGGTATCCTTTTGGGCTTTACGTCATCATTTCATCGCATGGCTTCGAATAGGAAAAGTTATTATCGTTCTTTATGTCTCGATGCACATCACATAATCACATGCATCGAAAAAATGGAAATGAATCATGATTGATGACATCCCATGCTCTCCGATGGCCGCCGAAATCGGCCATTCCGCCGCCGAACCCCGGCCGAACAGCTTAGCTCCCGTACGCGGACGCTTCACGACCACGACTTCGCAGGACCGGACCCGCGACGAGCGAGCGAGAGAGAGAGAGAGCGCGTCGCACTCTTGCCCAAAATCGGCGTCCGACGACGCCCTGTTGTCTTGTACCGAAAAAAGGGAAAAGGGAAAAGGGAAAAGGTCCCCTTCTTCGCGAAAGCGTGCCGTTCCTATGCCGACGCACCGCCGTGGGCGCCATGCGAACGGAGGCATGCCTGTATGCCAGCGGCGAGTTCGTTCTCATCGGTGTAGGGAAGGGTATTGCGTTAGTCGTTGCGTCGAAGCCAAAGCCGGAGTGATGGACTGCGCGGCGGCAGTCGTTTCGTAGCGCCACGAAGCGCGTCGGACGGGGCTTTCGCTCCCGAATAAGCTGTGCGTCGCAATGCCCAAAATAATGGGCAGGGGCGACGATCGTCTTCCCTATGGTACTATGGAGAGAGCAGGCGAACGAACGAAATAAGGTGAGAGACAGAGAGGATGGCGAGTCTCGAGAGGACGATTCAGATGCAAACGATTGAATCGAGGGTGTGCGTTGTACGTCCGGACCCGTCAACTCGCAGACGGAGACGGAGGGGGGGGGAACGGATAAGGACCGCTCGACTGCATGTAGATGTACTAGTCTGCAGTCGCAGCAGAACGGGAACGGGCCATAATGGTAATGGACGACGTTTGGGCGGGCGTAGGAGCCGGGACCGGGACCGGCGCCGGGGCGCTCGATGCGGCGGCGACAGCGGCCCGCCGGGACGACGGCGGCCCGGACGGGTACGTCTCCCCGGAGTCGACGCCGTCGACGCCCCGGCGGGAGCGGCCGCCGCAGCGGTCGTCGTCGCCCTCGTCGTCGTCGTCCCCGAAGTCCTCGTCCTCGGCCGGAGAAGACAAAGATCGCAGGAACGGGAAGGACGACAACGATCGAAGCCCGCTTCCGAACCGGACGACGACGAACCGAACCGACGGCCACGGCGGCAGCCGCAGCAGCAGCAGCGTCCGCCGCACCATGCCCGCTCACTGCGTCGTCCCCCTCTCCGGACTCCTCCCCTCGAACTCGACGGCCAACTCGTCGTTCGCCTCCTCGTCCGCCGCAACCACCCAGGCCTCGTCGTCCCCCACCTTCTCCTCCTTTTCCTGCGACTCGTCTTCCGCGCTGAGCACGCAGCGGACGGCCGCGACGGCGTCCGAGCGGAGCGAGGGCAGCCTCCTCGACGGGGGCGAGATCTCCTTAGCCTCGAGCTCTTCCCGCGAGGGGCGCGCGACCGCCGTGGTCGTCGTCGCCCCCCCGAAGGTCCGACGAGCAAGCCGCGAGATGATGCGACGCCACGACGTCCGGAAGGGCGGGAGAGGGGGCGAGAGGGGACGCCGCGGGTCGAGCGAGGCAACGATGGTCCCGCCGGTCCGAGGGAGCCGACGACGCCGAGGAGGGGAGACGCCGGAGAAGGACGGACGAAGGAGGAAGCCGGCCCGCGCGTCCGACCGAGGAGGCGGCCTCCTCGACGCCGCGCTCTTGGCGACTCCGTCGTCCACGAACCTCTTCGTCGAGATGGGCGACGAGGACGACTTCCTCCGCCGCGAGCGAAGCGGCTCGTCGACGGCGACGATCGACGACTTGGACCGCGAGGACGACGGCGACGAATACGACGAATACGACGAATACGACGAAGACGACGACGACGAATATTACCCCACCCCGCTCAAGTGCGCCGGCCCCCCCGACGACGCTTACGGCGCGTCGTGCGCCGCCCCCCTCCGCTCCTCCCTCCGCTCCTCCCCCCGATCCGTCGCCGACTCCTCCGCCTCCTCCGTCGGAGCGGCCCTCACCTCCTTCCCGCGGTACGGGCGCGCCTCGGCCGCCGAGGCCGCCCGACGGGGCGCCTCGGCGTGGAAGCGACTGGGTCCCCTGGGCGGGCAGTTCGAGAGGAGGAGGCGCAGCTTCGACGACTCGTGCGCCGCCGCGAGCGTCGCGGACGACGACGAGGCGACGCGCTTGCGCCGGGGGGGCCGGTGCGACGAGCGCGACTACGGCGGCTACGGCGACGACGAGGACGACGAGGGAGGAGGAGGAGCCTTCGGCGCGGCCTTCGCCGGACTTCGCAAGAACCTGTTCCCGGAGGCGATGGGACGGGTGCGAGACCTCATCGCGGCGGGGGGCGCGTGCTTCGGCGAGGGAGAGGGGACGCTGCTGGGAGGGAGCGCCGCGGGGGAATTGCTCGGGACGTTGCGGGAGGGGTGCGCCGACCGGTACGAGGGGCCGCTGTCGGGGGCTCCGTGCGCGGCGACGGCCGAGGAGGAGGAGGAGGAGGACTCGCTGAACGGAGGGGAGGTCGCGAACGACGACCGCGGACGGGACGGCGAGGCGGCGGAGGACGACGACTTCTCCGTCGAGGTGAGCTTGAGCGGCGGCGGCGGGAGCATGGTCCGCGCCGGCGCGATGACGAGGCGGAAGAAGCTCACGACGCTGAAGCGAAAGATGGCCGCGGAGCAGGAGCGATCCCGATCGCAGCAGAGGCGAGGACGGTCTCCCACCTCGCGGCACGGGAACAACAGCGACGCCGAGAGCTCCCGGTCGGGAGGGACGAGCGTCGGCCCGGGGAGCGGCGGCGGGACGAGCCGGTCGTCCCTCCGCAGCGGCGCGCCGGACGGGGAGGGCGTCGCGGAACGTCCCGCGGAAGAAGGGGAGGAGGACGAGGACGAGGGCGATCCCTACGCCGAGGACAGCGTCCTCGGCGAGAGCGGGGCGGACGACTACAGCGTCGCCGAGAGCGTCGCGGAGAGCATCCTGTCCCAAGATCGCGACTCGTGGATGGAGATGACGACGACGACGCGCGAGCGCGATCGCGGGATTCGCGTCGATGCGAGGGACGAGGACGGACGCGACGGCGCCGACGTCCGGAGGAATCGGGTCGCGTTCGCCGCCGCCGACGCCGGCGACGCCCCGCCGGCTGTCGTGGAGGGGGAGCCTTCTCCTTTCCATCTTCGGGACGGCGGCGCCGTCGACGATTGCTTCGAGGTGAGGACGTTCGTCGGATCGCGGTTCGTTGTTTTCTTTCGCTCGTCTTGTTTCGGGCGCCTCGAAGTAACCCGCTCGTCGCACGACAGAAGCTCCTTTCCGAGGGGATCCGTCTCCTCCTGAACGAGCCGTTGGATCCGAACGACGAAGCCGACGGACGGCACCTCGACCGATCCGGCAAGTTGTTCCTCTCGTTCGGATCCCGTCGTCCCGTCGACGGCGGGCGCGACCGACCGCGCCTCGTCTGGACCGACGACGGACGGGACGTCGCGGTCGAGGTCGACCTCCTGGACGTCCGGTCCGTCCGCAAGCCCACCCTCTTCGAGCTGGAGCGGTATCCGTACGCCATGCCCTCCCACAGCTTCTTCCTGACGACGAACGGAGGCGACGAGCACTTGTTCGAGGCGATCGACGAGGTCCGGCGCGAGCGGGTCGCGGCGGCCCTGGGCGGGATCGCGTCCTGCTTGGCGAGGAAGATCGTCGCGGGGGAGGACGACTGGGTGGCGAAGATGATGGAGGCGTCGTCTGGGACGAGCCGGGGGGGGGACCGGGGCGTCGCGGAAGGCGGGTCCGAGGGTTCGGTGCCGCGCGCCGTCGCCGAAGTGACGGACCACCTGACCGAGGTGTCGGTCAATCCGCAGAAGGAGAGGACGGGGCTGATGAAACTGGCGCAGGTTAGACGCAGTATGAGACGATCGACAACGAACAAGCGATGATGGGGCTCCGCCATCGCCACTGCTATCAATTTCATGATTGAATGGATCCATGTATGTGTTAATAGGACGAAGGTGTAGTTAGATTTTACTCTACGATGCTTCAACGTGCCCCTCAGGGCTCGTCTGCCAATGACCGATCTTACTCAGACCCACCCGCCATGGTCGTCGTTGCCTCCATTCACACAGATTCACACCCCTCCAGTGGGATACAAGAATGCAAAGTGTCCGCTTCAGTTGCACTTCCAGCTCACGCCTTCAGATTCACATCAGCAGATGATAGACTTCAGCCAGGCTTCAGCCTCTTCCGGGCATCGGCCTCCGCCTTCAGCTTGCGCCATACAATACAAAAGGCGATTGTGGTTCACCGGGGAAGCTTGGGCTATGAACTAGCTGCACTGAATTCGCCGAACATCTCCGATTTCGTCGCCATTTCATTGCTAGATGAACATACCCGATTATTGGGCGCAGATAGATACAGTGCCGCCACAATTATTTACATTGTGTGTCACAGCCACAGCTCCTGAATAAATATATCAGACAGAAGATATACTTCTGTTCTCCAGTTCGAACTGATCAAAGATTAAAATTTATTTCGGTCCAGTGACTCTCAAATGCAAGGGTAAGTGTGAATGAATTCAGTCGATTGGCCTCATCGCGGACCCTCATTGTTTGGCAGTTGGCAGGAAGAGGCAGACGGGAGATCTTCGCATCAATATATTGCCATGGAGGTAGAGGAAGACAAAGTAGATGCCTGGGCAGAGTCCCCGAGGCCGTTGTGTATGAGCGCAGGCGTGTCAAGGATTAGTAAGGTTACTTTGTTATTGGACGATCTCATGAAGACTGGTGCGCCAAAGATTAGCAGGGTTACTTTGTTATTGGACGATCTCACGATTCAGCAGTCAACACTCAACCCCGAGTCTATCGAGGCCGTTACACTTCACGAAACAAGGGCAAGCCGGCGCAGATCGACTCGCAGGATTGCAATTGGCGGTGTGAGCAACTGGGAAGCTTACCGCATGTTTGTCTTGCTTCAAAGTGAATTTTTTTAACGCGCCCGAAGGCACCAAAGTAGCATAGCTGGAAAGCCCCCACGAAGACGAGCAGTTTGAGCTATGGATGAGCTTCTAACTCCACCAGGAAGGCGAGATAGAGGGAAGAGAAGGTTTGAGCTAAAGTTACTTGTTTATATACTATTTTGACATCATTATAAGAAAAAATATTATTCGTGGTTTTGTGAAGATTATTTTAGTATATTGTACATACATTACTATCGCTAAACTAGTTTCCGGTGGTGGTTGGTCTATCAATTTAGATTTTATGATCCACACAATCGATCAATTTGAGACCAAGCTTGCTTAGGCGCGGAATTATTGCTCAGTCGCATCGCAGAGTTTGACCTTCGCCCTTATTTTGGGGACAACTAGAAGAGTCAATCTATTCCCCGAAAAAAGAACGAAGGTCAAACTCCACGATGCGGCTGAGAAACAATTCTGCCCTTTTTGTTTCCTGCGTTTCAAATCAAATGTACGGTATGAAGGGTAGCGGAATGTTTTGAATCACGGAGGCATGCAGAAGACCATGGCGCATCTAAACGCGTGGGACATCTCCCTCGATTCCAGTTGCGTAACTTAAAGCGTCACTTTCTTGCCCTCCAATTTCGTTCCTTTCATATTTGTGTCGAAACTTTTTCAATGTCAAAATAATTGCCATCATCGAATGTTGTTGAGCAAATTTCAGGTCGCAGCGCAAGTTTCATCTGCATTTCTTGGCGATTGGTACCTGAATTTGAGCCTAGATTAGTTGCCTTTGGAAAGCCACGGAGACAATTTGAACCCTCTCCTGAACATGTACATGGCTGGTGGTTTGAGCATAAATGTACCTTTATCCCCTTATTGAATTGTAAATATTTGAAAATGAAAAATTATTAGAAGCTGATCTCAAAATAACAAAGACAAACAAAAACAATGTCACACCAGCGTTTTTAGCAAGGGGTTGGTGTAGGGTTGGTTATTTAAACGTAGGAGTAGACGTGCTAACTTTTTTGCTACTAATTTCCGTAGGGGATAGACAGCTCCCCTTTCGA
>JALLPA010001377.1:0-11033 GCA_036939895.1 Thalassiosira exigua | reverse complement strand
TCGAAAACGCCGACAATATTGGTTCCCGCGTATCTCTCCGTAGAAAAAAGGGACCTTCAACGCCCTTCAAATTCTGGACCTAAGGGCGGCTTCGTGGGCCTGTTGTCATGGAAATGTGGGCCCCCGGCCGGATTAAAAATAAGTGATCTTTTTCTACAGTTTTATGTTCGAGCTTTCGTGAGACCCGGCGCCCCCTCCCGACGGCCCACCGCTCCGGATCAATCGCTGTTGAAGTCATCACCTATCAAACCGTACGTGGAGAGAGGTGTCGGGATGTCATAGGGCTGCAGCACGGACGTTAACGTGGCGGACACCACAGCCTCACTCTTGTCGCGTCTCATCTTGTTTCATCAGTTGTTTGTTGTGTTGTGCGGCATCTGATTCATGGTCAGAGGATTTATCTACTCTGCCGTACCAAATTTATTTGGAGCTGATCGTTCAATGACATCTAGTTCCCCCTCTCTAGCACAGCTGGATCGCTGCCAATGTTGACTTTCAAAGCGACTGCCCTTTCTTCACTTAATGAAGATTTGGCCTCCATATTAACATTAGTAATCAGAGGGAGTTTGTGAGGGTGAAAATCAGGGGCAACATCAAGCCGAATTTGACAGTCAATTTTATCTAGACACGTCCCTAGCAAGAGAAAGGGTTTTACTTCGAGCGATCCGCCGTCTCATTCGGTATGTACATACATGACCTGGAATGAGAACCTATCGGAATGAGCTTGCTTTGGCATGAAATTAATGCAGACAAGCATCTCATATTTGATATGACCTCTCTATTTTAAAAAAAGTAGAAAAGTCAAGTCCTTCCTCCACAAATAAATCCAACTCCACAATACAGATGAGAAGCATTTCTGTGATTTTCAGTTTCTGTGTTTTTTTACAAACATATGGCACAACTTATGAAATGTCAAACAAGACAACCTGAATGAGGTTTTCCAGGTTGGACAAAATTAGCAAAATTTCTGACCCTACAAATGACATACAAGTGAGCAATGTGGCAATTCTACATTCATCAACCAACCTAGCATAGTCAATGCCGAGAAAAATCACATAGAATCACCATTTTCATTTGGACCCTACCCATCAACACCATTCTTGTTGATCGCGGAATGGCGATGCTTGCAAAATACAGAGACCTTTTTTCTCTAGCTAAATACCATGTTACTGTACGGTTGGGTTCAAATGAACCCCCTTAGGGGAGGAGTTTATATCTCCTTTTCCGCCCAACCAATTTCAAAAGTTCTTGCTTACATTGAGTCCTTTGGTTAGTGAACCACTCAATGCAAACAAGAAATGGATGAATCAGTTATTTGGATGCAGAGATATACTCCTTCGATAAGAGCGACAGTCCCTTCTCATGTGAACATTTTGAAAATTTGCTAAAAATTACTGTGATTCAATCAAGGGCATTGTCATCTATATCTCAGTCCATATCGGTTGGATCTGACCACGCTGGTGCTTCAAATGTCAACACAGGTCCGTTTTTTTTTGGGGGGGGGGGGGGGTTGAAGACGAATGTACGGTATGTACTCAGGAAAATTTGCATGCCACAAACCAAAAACCATGATAAATTACCTAGCATACTTGATTGCCTGTCTTTCCCCTCAGTTTCTCCAAAAAAACTCCCTCGATACTAAAGGTTAAAACAGGTCCAAACACGTCTACTCAAGTAGATGTTGGACCATCCTTTATATGCATACCTACTTTGACCCATGTCGGAGCGTGCTATTTGAGGGGAATGCAGCCATCAACAGTATCCTCTTTCAGAAAAAAAACTTCCAATGCACTGCCCACGCACCACATCAAAAACACAAAACACAGAGAGGGACATTTTTCTACCTTTTTTGTGCCCACCAGACCCCTTTGTTTCCCCCTAATCACCTATATTGAAACATGTTAGTATTTCCAGTGTAAGTGTAAGTCAAAAATACCAATGACACACAACATGACCACGCAACATACCCTCCGCCTCCAGCACAATGTGGTGGATGCACCAAAGTCACCGCTCTGATCCAACGTGACAGATGCACCAGAGCCACTTATATTATCACCTCTCATTATCACGTGCAGAAAGCATAATTGAGCAAGAGCAAGTCTAAGCAACAACTGAGCCTGGCAGGAGAGCGTGCTGACGCCTGGCTCAGATGAACTGACACCCCGTAGGGCTCGTCAACCCGGTCGGCGCGCTTGAGCTTCCGGGAAACCCCTCATAAAGACAATTCAGGTTGTTTAGCAAGGAAATCCATAAAGTTTACATTATGAGCACACTATCATATCTACCCTTTTTCGGGGGTTTTACCGCACACCCAGAATCCCCATTTTTATAAGAAGCTCCGACAACAATGGGTGTATCGAACCAAAAGCAACAATTTCCAGCAGCACAGTAACTTTTTCAAAGTCTGTCTATTGAAAAAATCATGCGCAATCCACCAGTAGTCATTATAAAGTTATGGTAAAAACTCAATTGAGGCAAAAGGGACAGATGCAATCAGCTTCTGCTTTCTTTCCATGATTTTTCGTTTTGAAATTTATTGTTGCCTATCCCCTACTAGTGCCCCCCCCCCAATTCTCTGTCCCCATCGTATTCAAAGAAGCCCCATGGCTTCAAAAATTGCACATCTTGCTGTCCTCCTTTTGCCACCCACCCAAGAATGCAGTTTTGAACAGCATTCCGCCCCAAATTGGCTGCAATTTTTGTCCCCCCACTGCGACCAGATGGTTATCATTTGAAATCGATGCGCATCCTCCTCGTTATTACTGCCACAAGAGGGTATCTCAAATTTTGCACAAGCTTGCGCCGCGGGCTCACAGGGGATCCCCGTGGCCAGGAAACTGGAAAACAACACAGCCCTAATAACATGATATAACATAACAAATCTTAGCTGGGACATTTATGTCTACTGAGTAGATGCCATCTTTCAGCACTATATCTCCGCGTGCCATACAAATGCATCGTTCGTCAAGATAAGGGAGCGGCAGGTTCTCATCTTGTTTCTTGGCTGTGTAGGGTGGCCACAAAGAGGAGATCGCTGTGCAATGCCAAATTTGGAGGCCTAGACAATCACGTATCCGGTGCAAATCGCCCAGCGCGCCGCGGCTAAACTGCCGCGACAAATTTGTAGGCAAGGGCGTCGAGATGATATCGTCGCGAGCAATTTCGCTTGGGAGGTATTAGCTGAGGGATGAGCCATCAAAGGTGGGGGGGTGCTATTTTTGTGTCATGGTTGGGAGGCGGCCGAAAGCCACACACACGTTGCACGTAGAGGTGTACAATATTGCGCTTAATATACTAAATATTATTTGGTCCTCTTTCTAGTAAAACACATATGTATTTTCGATGTACCTTTTGTAATATTGTGATTTAATATTATTTTGTGCCCGCTATTTTGAAATTCCTAACGCCGCACGAATTTTCATGCTTGTGCTCTTCGTTTTTCATGAGCGAAGCTGTTATGGGTTTTCCGCGGACCAAAAGCCTACTAAGCCTAGACTCTGCCCCCTTAGAGCGAGGTCATAGAAAGGTCTGTTATGAATCCCGCACGCGCAAACACACCCTTATGTATTCATATTCCAGACAGGGTACTTATTATCTGGGTTCCACACGAGCTTTGATCCTGTACCTGGCTATTAATGTCTGAAGAAATCAAAAAATACCATGGCCTACTAAGCCTAGCGTTACTCTCTAAGTTTAGACTAGAAAAATGGTCGCCAGAACCCCCCAACCAGTTGAATCATCGTCCGATATACCTTATCCAATTGTCCGGTCTTGGTTGTCCAATATTCGGGCGACGGGTGCCTCTGCATTGCGTATTTTAATCTGGAGCACGTCGAGTTTCCGGGAGCGAATTTCCTGAGCAAGACGAGCAGGTTTTTGTCTGAAATCTCTTTTTGACCGCAGGTTGTCACCCATTTTCGAGCCCCAATTAATGGAAAAAGTATTGGCGACGGGTGAGGGCAAAAGGGAGCTTAAAAAGCTGTACATATTCCGTGCGACATCCAAATTCTGTCCATCAATGTGTCCACGCGCCCCCAGAAATATCCCCACAATATCCTCTCCAAGTTGATTGTTGCCCCCCCCCCCCAAGTTGATTGTTGCTTTTGTTTCAATTGACTGGGTAGTGATGTAAGACATCACTTCCCATGGGGTGCCAGGGGGACCATGTGCTCCACAAACTCAAGCAGGGGCGTCTCGGTACCCGGTACACCCCCAGTACTCGCACCAGGTACCGGTACCACGACGATGCTCCTGCGCTCCAAATCCATCAGCATCCACGCTGGAGGCCACGAGGTCAAAGGGGGTCCTCAGGACGAAATCTCCCCCAGTTTTCGTGGTCAGTGGACTGAGTTTTGGCCCGTGGGGAGGGGCAATCGGAGCTGGACCCAGGGCGATGGGTTTTTCACTCACGTCTCTTGACGGCCGTCGGGCGTCGGAGGGCAGTGCACATTACTGCCCCCAAAGACACAGCAGTCCCGGTGACCGGTAGCCCTGCAGCCATCATCAGACCACATTGTGACCAAGGAGGGCAAGGACGGTGACGATGCACGTTGATGACGAAGAGTCCCTGTGCTCATCGCACAGCATTGACACCACTGACCGTTGCGAACAGAATAAAGCGGTATGCTGGTGTCAGGAGGTCCATCCCAGGACGTTGGGATGTCGCTGGATGGGGCAGTGAAGGTGGAGGGTGCCTGAGACAACGCTGGCGGTGCCAACGCTACGAGAGCTAGTCCTTGCCATGGTTGCCGGGTTCCAAAATGGTGATTTTGGTCGGTAGCCCCTAAAATACAGTCTATGCCTTTTTTAATGATCTTTAGGGGTGGAATATATTTTATCATTATCTACTAGTTGTAAGTAATGTTTAGTAGCTATTTTTTTATACGTACAATAAAAATACAATATTTATCCCTTAGGTAGTTGTATTCACAAAATTGGCGAGGGAGGCAGTTTTCTTCTCAACTGAAACATAAAACCCAATCGCAGGATGGACCCAGATGGCATCACTATATCCACTGCAGTTCGTGCCCATCAAGTTGAATTGATCTGACCCAGGGATCCTGTGCTCCTCATTATATGAGAAAGCTACTGAAAACCGGCCAGATGCTCAACTCCTATTTCTGACTGCGTAACCTCAGAGTGAATGTTAGGTTTAGTAGGCCGCAATAGCCCAAATAGCCCTCTTGGTGGAGAACCCAGGTATCTAAGTAATTACACGTAGTCACATGAATGTCGCCATTAATGCACGTTTCTTTCTCCGTATCTTCCAATTCAAGCCACTGCCATTTCGACCTACTCCTCTCTTTATAGCTGCTAGCCTGTCAGCATACGCAGTCTTCTTGATTGAAATGAGTTGCTGTGGTAAATAGATCGGTCAACCAAATAGATCCCACTGCTTCAAGCAATGCTCCAATGCCATATATCGCGGCATCACCAAGGTTCCTTCTCATTATGATCTCTTTGCTCTGCGTAGGACTTTCTGTGCAAACAACAGGCAATACCACGTTGTTGAAAGCCAATATCCTATTCCCAAGATAAACTGCAATGATTTCTTGAAATGGCCCAAAGTCCTAGCACGGATTGATGGCTCAAAACTGGGGGGGGGGTGAAATCGGTGGGCTCCAACCTTGTGATTTTCCTGCGCCAATGTGGCATGAAGAAGTGTTGATCGGGCACAGGTGGTGACAAAATTACATTCGGATGTGGGTAATATACGTACTTTGGATCAAGATCAGATGCCACAAAAGAAAAACTAAACTATTCAATTAAGTTCTGTTTTTGAGTAAGAATGAAGCTGCTATACTTTGAAGTTTTCGTCTCAGACAATCAACATCCAAAGCTGCATTGGAATGTATAAATCTCAGCAAACATCAGATAACACTTGGATACTATGTATACAACGTGAGGTGAAGTGATACCTCAAAAAAATACTCAAGGGGCAAAGGCTTGAAAAAGCAAAAGCACCATACAAGAAAAGAAATTTCGATTAGAGTAGCAACCATTAGAGATCTAGTATGCAATAAAGCTGAATAAGGAGTGGGCATCAATGCATTGAAAACCAGCTACAGAGGGTGCAACATCACTTCATAACGCAGCTGTGTATAAAGCAGCAGCACAAACAAGATCAGATGGATACGAATGTTGATATCTAGTACATTACATATGTGATAGTCAAACGAAATGCATCACTAAATGTAGAAACTAGTTGGAGCAATAATGCCTCGAAAATCAACTGATGGAAAGCAGTAATTCTTTGAAAAGGGATTTTTACAATAACCAGCAGAGCCTATGTCGGCATGCGCACCTAAAGAAGCATGGTACCCCAAACAAGCTATATTTAAAGTATTAGCAGCACCTATAAAAGCAATTTGACAAAGCTAAGCATGGAAGCGGAGCATCTTAAAAAGCAGTGGGTTGGGCATCAAAACGGGCATACGCAGCTGTATCAAGAATAAGAATAGACACATCCTAAGCAGCAGATGTTGGAATTCCAAAATAATTACTTGTAGGGCCTGAAAAAAATTATCTGTCATTCTGATTGGAAAAGTCTTTCTTTCTAAGAAAAAACTCATACTCGAGATAGACTCAGTTGGACGCGCGTGTGCCTTCTATGAACAATTGAGTTAAAACCTTGACTATGTTCCTTTCTGTGGTACTCTTGGAGATGTTGTCCAATTGACATGACCTCTCTCCAAGCATGACTGATCCTGTCATGCTGATATCCAACCAAATAACCTAGTTTTGGATGTTATTGCCGGTGTTATTTCAAACACTCTCAACAATGACCAAGTCATCAAACACAGGCCTGTTCGAGGCATGCAACATCATGAAACACCAGCAACAAGAACGAATGTAATTTAGCCTTCTCAAAGCGATGATGCTATTCCTTGGAGGTTTAATCATTGACATCTCTGTTGCCGTCTATACTTCAAGTGAGAAACAGAGAAACTGTAAGTGTATTTCTAGCAAGAAAATAGCATTTATGCTCTCTTGGATAACCATCTCTTCCAAATCAGGTTGTATCACACATGTTCATTTTTGGATAAGTATGAACAATGCTGCAAATATTTCCAACGGATTGCCCCAAACAAGATATTTACTACTCCTAGGAATATGACAAGTGACGTCCTTAAAGCATAAAAATTCATATACAATATGCATACATGACTGTTCTAGTGTCAAACAGTCAGGCTTCCTCAAGTCAAGGGATGATATGGAAATTGCAGAGGCAAAGTGCCATCTTTCACCCAACTAGATATCTCAATTCTTTGCTGATGCATAGCTAAATATTCTGGCCAGCACATGTATCATAAAGAAAGCGGGGCGGACAATTTTCCTCGCCACGGCCCGTTTGCACATTAAGATTTCCTCAAGATTGGTGGAAGATGCAGGTCCTGCAGGTGCTTTAGTCTGGCCATAATATTTTCAGCACGCAAACTGCACTTTTCCCTTTCAGCACAAACTTTTTCATTAGTCTTTACCCTTTCATAATAAGATACCTCCTCACAAAATAACTTCAAATACTCATAGACAAAATAACTTCAAATACTCATAGATAACGCAAAGCAAATCATGCACAACGAGAACTATCCCCGCCCCATAGCCTAGGGAGTCTGAATCCTAACTCTTCTCTTGACGGGATCAGATTTCGAGCCATCCAATTTACTGATCCGCCTGCTTCTCCCCTCACTCCGAGGAGTTACGTGTTTGTACATTTTGTTGTGATCCTTCTCAAGCAAGATACCCTTGATAGGAGCAACCCTGGCTTTGTTCGATGCTTTGGGAGTTTTCATCGAACTAGGGGTCTGAGGAGTCTTCTTTTCGTTGGACTTGGGAGTTTCTTTAGAGGTAGGTGCTCTCGTTCCCTTTCGAGCCTTCTTCATCTTCTCTGGAGAGCGAATCTTGAGCCAGTAAGATCCATGGGACTTTACTTGTTTGTAGGTGCGGGTGGGGACAAATTCGCTGACCAACTTCCAGCGGCTCCCGTGTTTGTTGTAGCCTTGGATAAATAGTTCGTGTTCCTCTTCTGTCCAGATGCCCGTCAGGACTCCACGGTCTTCACTCGTGGGTTTGAATAGGGGCAAGATAATCTTGGACTTGGAAACAAACGCCCAGAAAAGCGCGGTCACGACAGAAAGGGCGGCGAAGCAAGATAGCCAGTTGCTTGCGCCACCTATAACAGATGCATGTTCGTCAATGGGTTCTTCTTCTGGTGAATTGAAGGTAGGCGACAACTTCATCTCCCACAGGTGAATCGAAGAAAAGCTGTGGGTATGGGTCAAAGCACAGCAAAGCTCTTCTTCTTCTTTGTAACTAAGTGGCTTCATTTCGTTTCCAAAACTAACTTGGACATCGATGGTATCATCACCACTGCCTTCCATCACTTCGATGCCTCGATGCAGCATAAAGTTGTTGTGCACGAAGAAAATAGCAATAAGAGTGATGGGTATGATGGCGCGAACAACTCCGGACGCTTTCACACTTGGTATAGCTCTCTTGCACTTCGCAGCAATATTGCCTATGACCTTGTCGTAGATCCTCTTCAGCATTGCCTTCGAATTTGGGTCCAACCTGGCAGCAATCTTGTGGTCATGGTTGCTCTGCTCATCTACTTTGTCTTGCTTTACATCGCCCTCCAGTCCAATGTTGTACGCCTCCTTTGAGCCCTCATCTACAACCAACTTAGATTGGCTAGTTCCGTCAGTCTCTGTAGAAGGATGGGGCTGAACTTCAATGGAACGTTTCACCAAAAATCCTTCTGCTAATGTCCGTATCACATATTCAAACATTGTCTTCGCAGTGACAAGGAAAGTATTGACAAAGAACATGCTCTGCCTCGGCAGACACATGACAATGCTGACAATGGTGGCAAGGAGAGAAACAACTCTGGAAAGGTAGAGATTGATTGTGCTGCTCTTGGCGTTGTTGCGAATGACATCACCTTCCTTTTGGGTGTGTTCATGTGCACCAACTTCGTCTTCAGCTGTTGCTTCAGGAGCATTTGGGTCCGTTGAATCTTCTGGGACAACGCCGGGTTCAGACTCTTTGGGTTCCTCAGAATCAACTTCTGGTGGGATGTCCTTTCGGATAATTCGTCCGATAACACTCTTGGTCATGTGAGCGAAGTCGGATTGGCCTTCCCAGTACTTATGTAGATTCTCGAAGGGAGTCAAAGGAGTTTCGTCAACCTTGGGTGAGGTGCTGGAGGAATCGGCGTCGGCCATGATATCGCCCACAACACGATTCAAGTCCAACTTGAGAGCTTTTGGGCGCATCGGAGTGTTCGGCTGGTCCTCGTCAGGAACTTTGAGGTCATCCTTTTCTGCAGGATGTGGAGTCTCCAACATCTTGAAGGGTGTGTCAGTAAGACTTGGCAAAGTCAAACAGGGACTCAAGTTGTCCAGAATTTCTGCCATACCCTTGACATCTTGTTTGATATCCTCCTTGCTCTTCCTGTCATCCAATTCCTCACAATCTCTGGCTGCTCCCTTCACCTCTTCATCCTCGCCATCTGAATTCAAGTCTTCGACTACTTCAACCTTGAGCGAGCCCTTCGAAGAAACTTTGTCCACCATATCATAGTCTCGTCCATCGAGACTGGATGCTTCCTGCATGACAGAATTACCCATGCTGCTTACTGGGCTCTCCAGAACACTATTTCCACTTCCTACCCCAACATCGCCTAGGTAGTTGTCGCTACTACTACCAAGCGATTCCATAGGGTGGTCGCGCTCAGTTTTGAGCAATGGATGTGGAGACGGCTCCGGAGTGCCACAAATTGTGGCTCCCACTATGCCACTCTTTTCATCATCCCCGACGAGAGATGGCCCATTCTTCGACGTTTCGATGCTACCTGTGTCAGTCGCGTCGACAACTTCGTTTCCCTCATCGCCCACCACTTCTTCGCCATCAGCTTTCGCGGCCCCTTCATGGCCCAGGAAGTGCCGCTCGTTGACTGAAGAAGACTCCAGTACAGAAGAACGAGGGATGAAATGGCTCTCGTTGCTCGGTGACAGCGAGCGGGCGATCGAGGTGGGTGTTTGGCAAGACATGATGATGCCTTCGATTCGTGCGACGTGCGACCTAACCTGCGAGTCGCACAAGAGGAGGATTTCGGAGAGCCACCGATAGCAATCCCTGCCCTATTCGAACCCAAACACAGGCATTCACAAGGTGTGCGCTGACGAAAGCTCGTTACTGGAGGAACAGAGAGTGTGGAACGTACGGAGGTGGAGGAGCTGGCTGACCTTCACCTTCGGGTTGGCTATTGTGTGGCCATGGCCGGCGATAATGGACAAGGGGTGGGCGAAGAAACGCGGGTTCAGCAGTTCGATCGAGCGCGCGGGAACGATGAAGCCGCAACGGCAAGGTGCGAGTCGGCCGGGCTTTTGTCGATCGATCGCCATCATATCACCACGCGACACGCCATCACGACTGTCATGAGCTGATTGTTGTCTCGGCGCCGAGGCTTTCACGTGAAAGCGGTCGAAGGCCCGCGCGCCGAGCGCCGAGGGCCAAGCGAGGAGCGAGGCCCCTGCCCCTGAAGCTGAGTCGAGAATTTTGGGTGAAACATCACACATCACTTTACATATTGGTTCCTACGCATGTCTATTACGAGTTAGAATTTATTTTGGACCAACAAGTCTCCAATCTAACTGCGCGTCATACTGTCGGAATTAGTACATACCTGATGCTTGCGCTGCAGACTGCCCAAAAAATAATGGATGAGGTCTCTCGGGTCCATTTGAAGAGGATGAATCCCGCTCCAAATGTCCTGAGATGGTCGGGAAGTATCATTGGTTTTAGTATCTACATTGACAGAAAATATTGGACATGGCACTTATTGGTTCAAAATAGATCCGGAGTTTGCGGCAGTGGTTGCCCGATAAATAACCTAGATGTCCCGTTTATCTAGCTATCCCGATTCTATATCCCTGGGACCTAAAAATGCGGGGATTCCCCGCATTTTGCTCCCGAGTTGGGGAATCCCCGCATTTTCGTTTTCGGGCTTCCACGTGGAAGACCACACAGCG
>JALLPA010001376.1:0-11072 GCA_036939895.1 Thalassiosira exigua | reverse complement strand
CATCATCATCATCATCATCATCATCATCATCATCATCATCATCATCATCATCATCTAATAGATTCTTCTGCTCGTGCTACGTAGCTGCGTGTGTACTGTACAATCAGGACTGAGAAAGATTACGGATCACTCAATTGCATTCGAGCAAACAGTTACTTACCCTTCTACTACATACTACGCGCGGACAATAATTACCTATCCATGGGCTAGTCGCGCGTGTACGTCCATCTGTGTTGCTTGCACTCCCCCTCTCCCAATTGGTTCAACACAGCAGCTGCAAGCTTCGTCGGACGAAGAGGCTTCTTATCCTCTCCCCAACTAGCAACATGGCAAAGGTAGAGGGATTGTTGGGGGACGGAGCCCCCCAGGGGAGAGGAGAGGGCGGGCGGAGCCCCGCCAACTACATACTCCCAATGTCAGCTAAAATAGACTCCTACACTAGTACAAACACTACTTGGACTCCTGTCCGCCCAGTAGCCGTGCTATCATATAGTTTTTTTCTCGATATTTTGAAGTTTCACAACGGCAACCTTGAAGAACACAATTCATTATTCTCTTAAGTGTCTTCTTTAAAGATCTCAAGTATAATATCTTCATTGATGTCTCCCTCTCACATCAAATGTTGCACTTCAAATATTGTTTTGAACTACCTCAAACAACTAGATCATCAAACACAATGCAAGGAGTATGAAAGAAAATGCCTGTAGTTTCGCCCTTTGTTGCAAGCAAATTTGGTGACACATTGGCCCTGAAATCGAAAGCTCTAGCTCAGGCTAGGTGTCTCTTTCGCTGAATTTGCAATTCATGAACAAACCAAAGACCATCAAATAAAAACTAAAAAATCTCCAACGAAGACCTATCAAGAGATGTCACACAAAAAGTTTAACAGTTCAATCTCTCCAGCAACAAACCAAACAAATTCTATCTCTGAGTCCTAAAGCAAAAAGCATCCAAATCTAGACTATTTGAGCTATTGCCACTGAGTTATTGAACTCAAAGACGTCAAAGCTGGTCAAATACGAGTGCCATTACTGAGCCATAAGACTCAAACGATAAACAAATATGGTTCAATACTAGTGCTGTCCCCCGAGTAGGACTGGATCTAAGTGTCTATGGTCTAACGCAAGTGCTAACCCTTACACCAAAAGGCCTCAAATAATGTCCAAAATATGGTCCAAACCAGCATCTTGTTTGAATTGTCCAGTCAATAACAAAACATCTCCTAAGAACAGCTGTTGTACCTTTACATCCGCTGACAAGTTGTGATGACTGTCCCACAGAGCAAAAGCCGGACTTGAGCAACGTACAAGACTGGATGAGGGATTAAGCGACAGATAATATAGTTTTAACCAACAGCTCAAGGGATTCAAATGACAGCTCAGATTGAGTCTCTAGAGTAACACACATTAATTACAGACCAAATAAAGAGATTCCAAAGTATTTCAATTGTTCTTATGCCCAATTTTCACACACAAACACAGTTTCCCAGGAGCGAAATCTCAATGCGAATCTGTTGAATCATTGGAGTACTTCAATAACAACACATAACCGATACTCCTATGTTTAAGCAATCATCTCCCACATCCTTCAACAAATAAAATTATGAACAGGATATATCCCCCATCTCTTGGGCGAGGCACGAAGAAGGATTCGGGCAAGGAAATCTCTCTCACTTCGACAACTAATCGTATAATATACCTAGACGCCCCATTCCAAAAATTGGTCTACCACTGAACTGATCGCCCTTACGCCAGAGCGTAGACGAGCACAGCCGCAGCGCCTGCGACCGCCGACGCCACTCGCGACGAGGCTCCGCTCTCCTCCTCCATCTCCTCGGCCTTCGAGACGGTGGGTGGCGAGCCGGTGGGTGGCGAGCCGGTGGGGGGCGAGCCGGTGGGGGGAGATGGCGGCGTAGCGGCGTCAGGGGACGGAGCGGGAACGTACTCGGCGTCGTAGGTCTCGAGGTTGCGGCGATCCGGACTGGTCCACGTGTGCGACAGCATGTGCTCGGCGTAGGGGCCTGTGGATATGGGATTGTGCGGGGGGCAACGTGAGCAAGCGGAACGCCTAAGAGACATACGACCGGAGCTTCGGTTTGGATCACACTCACCGAACTTGTGCCAGTCGTGACCGCCGTGTCGGTGCTTCATCACCGGCTCCTCCGAGTCGCCCTGCAAGTGCAGCACGTCGGNGCCAGTCGTGACCGCCGTGTCGGTGCTTCATCACCGGCTCCTCCGAGTCGCCCTGCAAGTGCAGCACGTCGGCGTACTTCCCCTCCTTCCGTCCCGTGTGGTACAGCTCGGTGAAGAGGTGGGGACCCGTGGTCTTCAGAATGTCCATGTCCTTGATCACCTCGTCTCCCTTCTCCTTCACCAGGTTGACGCATCTCACCACGGCCTCCTCCAGAACGTCCTTCACGAACGGATGCTTCGCCTTGGCCGCGAAGGCGTACTGGCCCATCTGCCAGTGATCCTCGTCGTCTCCCGGCCCGCCTTTTCCAGGATAGATCCGCTCGTAGAACTCGTCGCTCATCCACCACTCCTTGGGAAACGCTGCTCCGAACTCGCCCGCGTCGATGGATTTAGCGAGGGGCTCGAGGGACGATTTTCCCAGCATGTCCATGTCCATGTAGAACCCTCCCAGCTGGTAGATCGCCGCCAGCCGAAAGAGGTCCGCGCGCATGATGGGCGTCACGGCGTCGTAGGCCTTCTCGAGGAAGGTGCCGCCGTAGTGCTCGGCGACGAAGGCGCGGGCCTCGTCGTCGGAGTAATGCTGGAGGTCGAAGTTCGGGTTGGCCGCCTTGAGGGATTCGCGATATTCGATCCAGTCGAGGCGGTCGACGGCGGCGTCCTTGGACGTCTGGAGGATGGTGCGGGGGATGAGCTCGNTACTCGATCCAGTCGAGGCGGTCGACGGCGGCGTCCTTGGACGTCTGGAGGATGGTGCGGGGGATGAGCTCGGCGGCGGAAGCGGCCGAGAGGAGGGCGGCGAGGGAAGCGACGCGCATCATGGTTGGATGGTGGACGAGGATGGATGTGGTGTGCCTTTAGATTGGGGATTGGGGGCGTCAGCGGCCGGAGATTGTGAGATGATCCATCAAGTGGCAGATGAAGCGGGTCAAAGAGAATCAGAAATTAGCTCGCGGCGATCCATGTGCAAAGGTGAAGGAACAATGGATCGACGGCGAACGGCAACCCTGGATAAAATGGATCCGGCACGCACCGGACTGCTCCTCAGAAAAGCCCGCGCTGTTGAAACAGTGCGTCGGGAAGATCGGTGCACCTCAAATAGAATGAGCACCCCGCCCACCGCTGCTATGTATCGTACTTGAATGCACGGCAGTTTTGCTACGTAATTTTCGGCGGGCTACGTGGCATTGGACCGGCCGAACATCAATTGCGGCAGAAGCAGAAGCAGGTGTTTTCATCAAGCGTCATTGGAGCTCATTGGATCCCTTTCAGAAGACTTTGGCGACCTCCTTCCTTGTTCGCACTGCCCGAAATCTTTTGCACTGCATCGCCCAACCATAAGGATCGTGCCAAAGGGGCCTCCTTTCTCGTGCCGGCGTTTCTTCCACTGTGCCTTTGCTTTGCCTCTTTCATTGCCCAGCGCTCTGCAACAAGTATGCCAGATGTCGTTTCGCTTGGCTTGCATGCCTGCTTTGGATTTTTTTCAGAGTGGCCTTCTCTGTTTGCGCGCCAAAGGACGGCAGGAGGTTTTTGTGAGCAGTTGTGCACAAGAAGTTTCGCCGGCAGCAAGTTCAATTCAACGGAGTCGTGTCATGTACGGGGGAATTAGTTAAGGCATTGTTAGAAAAGGCGCCCAATGGACGGAGTTTGGCCAAACTTTCTTCGCTATGCCGATGGAACTGGTATCGTATGTATTCAGTATCTTTTCGTATCTTTTCAAAACCTGTACTATTATTTCAAGCTTCGTCAGAAGTGAAGAATCGGGAGTATCCAAACCCCGTCACAATTAATCTGTAACATCACATCTCAACAGACAACTGATGATGATCCCAAAACCAAAACATCCGAGCTAACCCACTCACGGCGGGCGCAACAGCCCGGCAACGGCGGCGGCGGCGGGGATGGGACGGACAGAGAGGCAGAGCGAGAATGCATCACTAATGGTTTCGGACATCGATCATGACTGATAGATCTCGCCCAGCCCGCAGCCAAGGTCCAACGGGAGCGGAACGTCCGCCGAGCACCCGCCGGCATTGCTCCGGCGCGACCATAAATACATCGTTGCAGTGTCTCGCCCGGAGATGTTTCTTGTCACGTTCGCTTTCGTCGGCGTCGTCGCGATCGATCACGCCGCCGCCCGAGGAGCGACCGCGGCCCGCGGCTTCGGCGGAGGAGGGGAAGCCACCACCGCGAACGAAGAGCGAGGCCGCGAAGGCAAAGAGCGCCTGGTCTTCGGGGGCGCGCTGGACCTGCGCTCCGACCCCCTCCCCCCCGGAGCGACCCGCGCCTCCCTCGTCCGATTCTTCGACGAGGAGAAGGAATCGAACGTCGCCTTGATCGCGAGCGCGGGGAGAGATCGTCCCGCCGAGCGCATCCCGAGGACCGCCGAGCTCGACGGCTACTGGCGAGAATGCTGCGACGACGCGTACGGCGTCGAGAACTCGCCCGAAGAGGAGGATCCGGTGTATCGAACCGACGTGACGTGGCGGTTCCCGGGCATGCTCGAGCTCGCGACGACGACGTACAACGGGGTCAAGGCGTTCGCGCCGGGTGCAGACGACGGTGAGGAGGCAATGCCCAAGTACGTGACGAACATGATCGCGGAAGCGCAGCATCCGAAAGGACTGCCGCCGATCGTCTGGGCGTTCCGCAAGATCTGCGGCTTCTGCGTCCGAGAGGGATCGCTGCGGCCGTGCGGGCGCGTCCAGACGACCATGTCGGTCGTTTCCGTGGACGACGACGACGACGACGACGACGAACGAAGAGGCACCGGCGGCGGCGGCGAACGGCGGGGACAGCGCTACGCGTTCTCGTTCTCGGTCGACATTCGGATACGATTGGAATTCCCGAGGAGGCTCCTTCGATTCATGCCGATGAAGAAGGACAAGGCCGAGGCGCTCGTGTCGAAGGTCATGCTCAAGGCGCTGTCGAAGGACCTGGAGCGGACCCTGCGCGCCTTCCGCGACAAGTTCTTGACGTGGCACGCCGACGGATCGTCCGAGGAGGACGGAGGAGACGACGTCGACGGGACGAGGTCGGAACTTTGACCGCGTCCCATTTCGCAGTGCGATCCGATGTACTACCTTGCAAACGCCGGTCACGAAGAATACCGAACAAAACTTCTCTTCTCTCTTTCGAACTCGTCAACATAGTATTCTCACTTCCGGGAGTTATTCGCCGTTGGGAGGCGCACCTGCACAATTCGCAACTGTTTTCGGGTTGTTGTTGGCAGAGTCGACGATCAAAACAAGAATTGACGCGCCAAACAATCGTGTTGGTACACCAAGCGCTAGAGGTTGGCAGAGTTGATGCCAAAAAATGCCGCCGCATCCTGCTCTTTGAAATGCTCTTTCCCGATGCACTCGCCGTGGACATTTGTTTTTCTGTAAATTAGTCTATGTCGAGTCCGCTCCAAAGTTTAAGCCGCTAGCTAGAGCTTTGGAAACCTAGTGCATCCTCCGAAGCTGCAGGCAATTGCTGCTTCTTTCCATCTCTCTTCGTCAGTGTCAGATTACCTGTCTCTGGGAGCCATTCCTGGAGGTCACTGGATTATGTCGAATTTCATTTTTTCTTTGTCGAACGTACAGCAGTGAGTCGCATGAAGGTACGCCTTGATGATAGACCCCGACTACCTGGGGTGGCCAACGCTTATCCGGTCCTCGACCGTATTTGGGTTCGTTCGAGTGCATCAGGAGGGAGAAACCTTGCCGATGTAAATCATCTCTGATATTCCTAGCCCTAAAAAATGCCACCTCTTTCTTTTTTTCTTTCTTTCTTTATTTTTTTTTATTTTATTTGTTGATAATTCGCACTATGTACTGGTGGCTATCGGCAAACGCAATCGAGGGTTAGATATTCCAGGAGTGTTTCACACACCTGCCTTGCGCTCGCAGCAATACATCAGGGCTATATCCACCTCGCATGGGACCCTGATTGGGAGAACACGCTCCAGTCCCGAGCAACAACCATGTCAAGCTGCGAAGCAGCTTGGCATCCCTTGTGGTTGCCATTTTTGGAAATCATGGATTGGATGGGGCACGTTAGGCTGTCCTGAATGGCTATGACCCTCAAGCCAGGACGGCTCAAATAGGCCAAAAAGAGATCCAAGCCGTGGGAAAAGGTTAGCTTTCAGGTTCTAGACTCCTTGCACTCTCCGTAGAGTACACACTTTACAAAGAGCTGCATCCACGCTTTTCTGCACGCCAGGGGCATTACTCCTGGCTCCTTGTTCGCGACGATCATTCTCGCAGCATTCAGCATGCGGTACGTTGCATACCCCGGGGCCCCGTTGGTCAGCATGAGGACCCACTCCGCCATCTCCACCCGCAGGCGAGTGGAGTGCGAGCCGTATCACAATAGCCAACTCTCCAGCATATCCGAGGAGACGCCACTTGGCCCCACAGCACCCTTGAGACGAGACGAGATCACTGCCACATCCTCGTCCCAACAAGTGACCTCCAGTGTATTGGGCTCCTCGGCATAGGCGTCAAAGTCCTTGTTGGCGTACGCTTTGCCTTCAAAATAGCCCAGACCGGCTCACGAGTCTTTGTGTCCAGGTTGCCAGGGCCGTAGAGGCCGCCGCCGTCGCGCTCCAGGAGCATACACATAGCAGAACGGATCTTCCCCCTGAGCATCAGGGCATCATAGCGCCGCGCTTTGGAGTCAAGCACGTCCTCCTCGGCCGTGCTGGGTCCTTGTCGGCAGGGCAGCCAAGAGCCATCATCAGGCGCGTGAGACTCGATCAATATCACCAGGGTGGCCATTCGGCCTGCCCCCCACGCGTTCATCTGCTGGGTCATGATTGCCTTCGTCTCTCTGAAGACAAAGGGTTGCCTGCAAATCTTGTGGATGATGTAGGGTGCGAGAAGGAGGATACGCTCTGCATTTTACTTCCCCTCGTGGCAGCCCTTGAAGAACTCTGTCTGGAGTCGCAGGAAGTGTTCCCCCTCAGCACTGTTTGGCAGCCGCCAGAACGCATTGCGCATCGACGCAATACGAAGCCAGAGCCGCTGCATGTGCTGGCCCTCGCGCTGCCCACCCTCGATCCCCCCCAGAGATGAGTCCCATCATTCTGGTGGATCGTGTCACCGCACACACTATGAAGCTTGCGGTCGGCGTCGGCGAACGGCTGGAGTCAGGAATCCGGTTCCTAGAGCTGATCCTCCGTCAGCTCCTGTGGCCGAACCATTGCCTCCTCTGCCGCTGAAGGCATCGAGTCGGTGCGGAGCCTCATCGCCTCCTCCCTCGGTGTGCCCTTTGAGACGGCGGTCACCGCTGCCATCGCCTCCTTAGCCGTCATGGGTGTCAAGTTGGGGGGAGTCGCATTGCCTCCTCGGTAGCTGTGGGCGTTGAGTCAGCGCGGATCCTCATCGCCTCCTCCCTCGGCGCGGCCATTGTCTCCTTAACCACTGCGGGCGTAGAGTCGGGGGAGGGACCTCATCGCCTCCTCCCTCACTGCAGGTTTCGAGTCGGTGGGGAGCGCGGCCATTGCATCCGTGACTGGCGTGGACTTCTATTTGCGACGAGAAGCAACACAGCCCACCTGCCTTCTTGAGCCCACCTCCTCCCCCCCTCTGCGTGCTTAATGCAAGGCATATCATGGGGGTAGGGTTGCTTTGTGGTTTGGTATTTGGGGGGCGGTGGACGCGACCGCGTCGGGATACTCACGGGGGGGGGGGGTGGCAACAGAGAGAAAAGGCAGAGCAAGGAATGCATGGGGACATCTTCTCGAGGGAGGCATAGGATGGAGGGGGTGCTGGCAAATGAGGTGTATGGTGTATAGAGGAAAGCACATTGTTTTCGCCAGTTGCTGGGGGAAGGGGAGGGGGTAACGTGGGCACAGCCCTCGTCCCTAGACCAATCTCCCCATCGTGAAAGTAAGAGTTTGTGGGGTCAAGCCCTGATGGGGGCGATGTCCAACCACCATCAGACAGCAGAGCTGTGACCCCAGGGAGACAGGCCACACAGTATCGATCGTACTGCAAAGAGAGAGCGACCTGATGTGCTCTGGGATCCCCTTGTCGAAGGGTTAGCTCACGGACGCTAATTGAATCCTTACAGCCCGTCACAAAATGTGGGGGCGGCATGCAGGATCCCAGGTGAGCGCCTTTTTGGCAGACGAATTGGCACAGGCTTTCAGTGAAAGCACTGTCGCCGCGGTAGGATTCCCTCTTTGGAGGTTTGCAAAGGTTTTTTATATCACAACTAGAGTTTACTCAAAGACACATGTGGTCATGTTGCAGGTTTGCACTGCAAACAAGACCAGATGAGGTGGTGGGATTTGTGTAGGGTATGACATAATAATTCACCATGGCTTCATAAAAGAGGAGGACAATTGGCGTGAAGGATGGCCGAGAGCATGGGATCATTGGACAAGTGTTCAAGGCTGAAGTTGCCTATTCCAGACTGCACCTGCATGCCCATATGGGAGGAGAGGCAAGCCTGGTCAGCTTAGCCGGGAATTTGGAGGGCATGTGCCGATGCAGATTGTGGTTTGGGGGCAGATAGTCATCGGGGGCTTTAGAGGGGATGAGCCTTTCCTCGTGGCTCTGAAAATTGGGGGTGCCCGAGCAGACTGGATAGGGACTGCTTCCACGTCCCAAGGCATGTGTTGTTATCTTGCTGGATTTCTTTGTATGGTTGTCGATGATGCATGTCAACAAACCTGGCCGGGACAAAACGTAGTTTGGGCTGGAAGCCATGTTTGGCTTACTTCGGTTAATCTCGGAAGGTGTTGATGCCATCCGTGACCGACACGACAACGGCCGGGCATCATGACATTGTTCTCTCTGTCTAGACAGACTGCATCTTCTGCGGATGGCCGCAGAGGATAAGCATCACTGACTCACACGCCCCGTCCCAGGGGAAGCAAAGGAGCAGGAGGAGGGAACCCCCCCCTAAAATATGTGTTGGTGACGGTACACGGGGTGTCGAGACCATGGGTCTTGAACTTCATACCGATTCATTTTATGTGGTACTAAGTTAGAAGTTGGTTAGTCACAATTTACAATCCTTGAGCTGCAAACTACAAAAGAGTCCGGATAATATCCCATGTCGGTCCGGCACCAAGTGCCCGTGGAAGGTCGGATCAAAGTAGTTAAATAGACAAATCTTTTTCTGTTTTAAATGCAATTAAAGAAAATTGTTTAGGTGATGCGTCAAAATCTTTTGCATACAATAGTAAAAAAAGAGAGAAAGACTTTCATGCATTGTCTCTATTTAACTAGGGGCACACAAAGATTCAAAGGTTGTACCACTGGTTGAGTTCGTATGCTTTAGTAACATATGTAAGTCATATTTATGCAATATAAATTCAAGATCGTTTATCGAAATAATGTTTCTAAGAAATAGTAGATATATTTGAACGCTTAAGTTTTAGTGAGAGTGAAGCAGAACGGCACCAGATCCACATTTGTTATACAACACTGTACGATATGCAGTGAAGTACGGTCTTATCAAATCTAGATGAGAACAACCCCTACCGTATAATAAAAATAATAATTTATGATTCCAGACTCAATTAGCATTTTCAACGTATGTATGGAATCGCATTTCTAAAATGGAACGCTTGGCATAGGCACAAAGGGGCAGCGCAATGCCACAGGCGTTGCGCTGTACTTACTCTCAATATTCCTAATCAAATGCAACAGACAAACACTCGGTTCCAAATAATCTGTCCTTGTGGCATATGATGGCTAGTCAAGTGAACATCCAGATCCGAGGGCCGAAGGGGACAATTGCATAGGCAAGATTGAAGATTCCCTCTCCCCTGCTGAGGGGGTCGTATCTTACCAAGACCTTTAGTCAGTCAAAGACGGCAGACCTTCCCAATAAACATCCCCAGGTGATTGTTTCATTCATTGGTATTCCTTCCTTTCCCTCCCCATTTGCACTATTCTACTCCTTTTCTGCCGACGAGGAAATTACTATGCTCTCCGATGACAGCACGGGATAGGGAGAAGAACATTGGAACGGGGGTTATACATGCAAAACGAAATGTAATTGGTTTCGCAAATCCATCAAAATATTGAATCAAGGAAATAAAACCACTTCACCTTCTTTTTTTTACTCCATAGTATTCTGCGTTGGAAGTTTGTAGAGAGTCAAACGATACCTTCCACAAAGGGCAACTCTTTCGGCATGACGTGAAAAAATGTAAAAGGTCCAAGACGATTGAGGAAGTCGCTATCGACAATGTTATCTATGTTGACGATGAAGCCTTACCTTTCGTTTCGAGAGCCCAACTACAAAAAGGAATGCCTTTAGCTCAGCAACTCCTCGCGGACCTGGGGCTCGAAATGCATGTCGGCAGGAGGACCACTGTGACTGACGCCGACGGAGAAGAGCGTGTAGTCACAAAAGCGTCCAAAACTGAATGTGTATTTTTCCCTGCCCCAGGCTATTTCAAGCAACAAGCCATTGGCTCCGGAGTGCCTGAAAGTGATATTCATCTACTTACTGAAGAGGGTGAAATGTGCTCAGAGAGCGAGAGAACTGCGCGCACGAAGCTTGAGGACAAACTCTATGATGAGAGTTGCGAGACAAAAGAAGTTCAAATGGTAGACGGGTTCATTACCTACTGGAAGCACTTCAAATACTTGGGGTCTTGGATATCCTACAACTTGAGAGACGATAAAGATATTGATATGAGGATTGCTGCAGCAAGTAAGTCGATGGGAGCCTTAAAGGGCTTTTTTAGCAGGAAAGAAGTCAGTCTTGCGTCAAAATACGCCGTATTCATGGCTATTCCAATCAATTTGCTGCTCTGGGGCTGCGAAAGCTGGGCACTAAGAAAGGACCTCTTGAACAAACTTGAGAGATTGGTTCTCAGATGCGTCAGGCGTATCATTGGAATCAATATGTGGCACGTAAAGGAGCACAAGA
>JALLPA010001375.1:0-17235 GCA_036939895.1 Thalassiosira exigua | reverse complement strand
AAAAGATAAATGAAGACGCAAATGACTTTTTTGCGTTCTGTTTCAAGGGGGTAGCGGGAAGACTGTCATCCCGCCTCGCTCTCTTTCATCGCACTATCTATCAGTGCAGATCAGTGCTCTCTCTTGAGACACTACGATACCATACCTAGGTACCTAGGTGCTCGGGATTGTCACATAAGTAGGAGTAGATAAGTTGGCTTCTCTTGCGTTTTTGCCCATCACATCAGGTAGGCTTGAAACCCGAAACGACCCCGAACAAAAATCCAAAACGGACAAATTCAGGCCGAAAATGATTCTCCAATGGTCCATTGTCGAGCAAACTTGCCGCAAAGCTAACGCTGGAACGGAATCAATACCTAGCGCCCGATCGCCCGCTTGGATACGCAAAGCCCTATCGTAATCAATGTTACTCCCGTCTGTCCGTGAAATGTCCGTGGTCCGTGCAGGTCCGTGCGTCCCTCATGAACGAAACTAGGTTCGCTCTTACGATCGAAAACGGGATAAAAAGCTCATATTCATGCGTGACTAAACTTTGGAATAAGTACAGCATTGCGCGCGTACTTTTTCGCGAATCGCGAATCCTCGGGTTCCGCCCTTGCGGTTCCGCGTTCCGCTTCCGCCCGAGCTCAGTCCGGCGTCGGGCTTTCATGGACGAATGGCTCGGTACCACGCTCACACCGATCTACGAGGCCGCTTCGGACACCTGCCCCGCCGCCGGGTGAGTCGATCGTCCGTCGCTTGGCGCGGGGGGGGGGGGGGGGGGGGGGGGGGGGGAGGGGGCACGTCCCGCGCTCGGCGACGTCGGCGCAGAGCGTCGCGAAATCGCTCGTCGCTCCGTCGGCGTCCGTTCGCTTCGAACGTTTCCCTCGTCGCGGCGCCTGAGATGAGACCCGCCGCCTCCCGCAGCGAACGTCGCTCGCGCCGCGTCGTCGACGGCCCTTTCGCCCCAGCGCCCGATTCGAGGAGGACGAAGGGCGTCGGAGCCATCGATAGCGCGGTTGCGAAGGAGGGAGCCGTGTACGATGGGGCTTGGGGGTGGCCGTTTTGGCCGTCGGGGTCGGGGTGGATCTGTGCAACCGCGATCTCTACTACTACTGCCGCCGCCGTCTCCGAAGCAATGATGTTGCTGTGAGCTGCGGTGGCTCCTCGGCAATTTTTTCTCATCCTACTTACATCGAAATTCCATCCCGTGGCGGGTTCGGCTGGGATCGATTTGGAGCAAGTTGGGGTTGCAAAGCCATACGCACCGTACTGACAGGAAGGGACCTGCTACTATTGTGGCACGGGCAGCCTGCTGATGGGGATCTGCGGGGGGAGGAGGGGAGAACCCCCGCCCCTGCCCAAATTTTAGTTGAACGTTCCCCTCCTGAAACGGAGAGACCCACTGCTGCAGCAAACGACCCTTCCGTTGCCATCGCCCCAGTGCACGATTCGTCGAGGTCGAAGGGCCTCAGAGCAATGGCGTGGGTTATAGGGGCGGGGGTGCTCGCGTTTTGCGGCGCGCAGATGGCTGCGGTGGCCGCTGGGATTTGTTTTGGATGTGTGGAACCTGGAACCTTGATCTTTGCCAGAGCCTGCCGCTTCGTCCTAAGAAATGATACCACGACGATCAAAGGTGCTTATCTTTGCTGTTGCTCGTTCCATTTTTTGCAGAAAAGAGTTTTCGTTGAGCAATGGCCTCTCAATTTTTTAGCCCGCGCACCCTGAGGCTGCCTACAAGACGGTGACGTGTTTAACGAAGAGGGAGAGAACTCGCATCCAGCTCTGACGACACAGCGAATGGGCAGAGGGCATCCTTTGTGCAGAGTTGAAAGCGATGGAGGAAGTGCATGACAAATTAATAATGATGGCAACAGAGAGCTGAAAGCTACCGGGGGCCTTTGCGTGGCCAGCAACGTTCATCTCTTGCTGTTCATTAATTGAGATTCCGTCCGGGCATCGCATTGATGGATAGGGCATCATCAGTAGTGTTAGATGAGTTTGTCCCGGCGCTCCCTCCTCTTGCTGGCCTCGGCCGCCGGATTGGCTGTGTTCAACATTGGCGCGATCTACACTTTCTTCTTGGACGGTGAGACCGCTGCAAAAGCGCGCGATGACGGCACGACCTTTCTGCCTCCGGGGGCCTCTGTGTCGGTGCAGCACGATGTACCGAGAAGTCGGCCAGGCGTCTTCCACAATGCAACTGCTGGCGACTCTGCGGAATGCGCCGAGACAAATGGCAAGCCGTGCAAGTGGTGGCCCATAGTCGAGGGACCGGCCATTGCCTGCGTCTATTCTTCGGACCACCCCGAAGGGGCCGTGGGGGCGCTGTTCGACACCCTGGCGGAGTGCTGTGCCAAGTACTGCAATCAACAGCAGCAGGCGCAACAGCACCACACGAGGGGCCAAGGGAGTGAGAAACAGGAGAGGAATGTATTGCCCTTGCATCTCAACAATGCGGCAAGGGTGCCCTGGTATCTCAACAAGACGGCAAGGGTGGAAAAAGGAATAGACCTACCTGTGGAAGAAGAGGCGACGCTTCGAGCGGCACTAAAGGCGGGAAAAGCGCTGATTGAGTCAGACGAACACGCCGAGCAATGCCAGCATCTGCTCCGGGAGCGGGCAGATTTGCAACCTCAGATTGACAAGCTTGAGAAGAAAACAACGCAAAGCAGCGAATCAGCCACTGCAGCAATTTGGCTCGAACGGGACCTAAATGCCACCGTTGCCAAGATGGATTTGCAACGACATATTGGCAACATCGAGAAGAAAATGCGCGAAGTCACTGCGGCACACCGAACGTTCGAACACAACCTCAATGACACCATCGTCAAGATGGAAGACATACGCTGCTCCAACGCGCAACTGATCGTGCATCGACTGAACGACGGTCGCCTCATCAACGATCCCACGCTACCCTGGAACACCACCGTGCACCGACCTTGGCTCGATCCGCACCTTCCGGCCGACGAGCGACCTCCCTTCATGTTGCTGCTGACCACGAAGGGGTGGAACCAACCCGACGTGGTGGGGGGGCTGCGGTACGCCCGGCACAAGCTCGACACGGAATTCTACGCGGCGTTGGTGAACCATCCGTACTTTCACCCCACGGCCTGGGACGACATCGAGAGCGGGTCGTTGCCGATACAGCCCCGAGGCGTCAACTACTACGTCTTTCCCGACGTGGCGCAATGCCAAGAGCAAAACTACCCCGTGTACGCCGCCGGTCGGAATCCGAACATGGACCGATCGTTTCATCGGACGCTGGACAAGCAACATCTGATCGATGGGTGCGGGAAGAACTTCAACATTGCGTCTGCGAGGCTCTTCAAAGAGCTGCCTGTGAGCACGGAACGCAGTTTGGGCAATGAGGTTCGGCCATCTACCGCCAACCTGTTCGTATTTACATTGCGAGGACACGAAGGAAGAGGAAGCGACAGAAGGCCGTGCACAAAAGAGGCGCACGACATGCCAATCGTCGTTGCCTCGCTGGATGGACGGTTTCCGTACATCAACGAAGACAGGGGCGATCAAGGCATGATACCGCCGCTCGTCAATCGTGCCACGCTGACGTCGCAGGAGGAACGGGACATCGAAACGTGCGACGCGGAAGCGAAGAAACGGTTCCACGTGACCTACGTGGGAAACTTTCGCAGCAAGGGCTCCGGGGCGCGAGGCAACTACCGAGCCTTGCACGACAACGAGAGGATCGTCGTCCTGCGGTACTTCAGGAAGGAGGAGATGCGGAATTCGGTCATCGCCAACATGACCTACCAAGAAGTGCTGAAAAGCTCGGAGTTCGCCCTGGCCCCGCGCGGCGACAACAAGTTCAGCTATCGCTTCTCGGAGGTGCTGAGCGCGGGCGCCATACCGGTGTATCACGGGGACGATTACGTGTTCCCGTTCCGACCCGAAGTCGTGGACTGGCATCGGTGCGCCGTCATCCTTCCGGAGAAGATGGCGGGACGGCCCACGCTCGATCGCATTGCGAACATGTCTGCCGCGGAGCGCTGCAGCAGGCGGAAATACTGCTACTTTGGCATCTACAAAAGGTACATTGAATCTCCCACGAAGCAATTGAACGGATATTTGGAAGGATTGGAGGCTGTGTTGAGGGGAAACAACACGGTGCCCTTTGCAGGAATTCGATGTAACAATGCATCGATTGCAAGCAAGGACTGTAATCCCATTTGATGGATACAGCTGGGGCATCCTTTGGTACCAAACGATTCATATGGGCTTGTTGAATTATTGGCAGTCATCCTTCGTACGCTAAAATCTAAGCCCAATCTGTTCCAAACGCCCTCTGCGTTCATCTCTGAGCTTTCCTCTCTTGTAACTTCTCAGCTGCACACAGGCCCCCGACTTGAATCCACCCACAATGTAGTGCTTAGGAAAATTGCAGTTCCCATGCTCAGTTTGTAAGATTTCAGCCACTCGAACCGCTGATTCTTCATCATTATTTTATCCTCCCCCAATCACAACATCCCACTGAAACCTGATCTCCTCCAAGAACGTTTTGCGTAGATCTGTGAACTTTCCTTTCTTGAGCATCGCGCGCTTCTTTTCACCCAAAGTCCGAACTTGAATCCCTCCACGATGCAGCTCTGCAGTGTCCGCGCTTATTTTTGTGAGCCTGAGGCTGTTCAAATTGGTAATTTCACTGTTGATTATTGTTCTCGAACCTTAATCATGCTATCTGTCCAATGAAAGCCAATCCCTTTCGTTCATATAAGTGAATTTCCCTCTTATGAGCTTGGCCTACTCCTTTACTCACAGTCCTAGATTGATCTCTCCCACCGTATAGACACTGGAACATTGCAGCGTCCCTGCTCAGTTTCGTAAGCTTGTAGCTGATCATATTGCACATTCCACGATTCACCTTGCATATTGACTTTATTCCACTCCTTCCAAATTTTGTCATCCTTTTTGCCAGCAGTCCACAGAAACACTATCTGCTTCAAGAGCTTTTTTGTGATCATTTGAGACCTTTCCTTTCTTGTAATATCAGTCCCAACTTGATGATACATCTTAGCAAATCCAGGGCTTGCATATGGAGCTAGATTCAAGCTCTACAAATGGTCCCAAGGTATTATATTTATTTTTTGGAGCAATCAATACAATAGAAAAAGGGCACAATTTGGGTGTAATGATGCAAAGCTACTTGATCTTTGCTTATTCAAAATGACAAACACACTTGAAAAAGTAAATGCTATCATGCACACTTGTGTTTTCTCATCGGTGCAGGCCGACTAGTCTTAGAGGTCCAGTGTACACACCTACGTTTATATGTAGATTTATGTAGATCCTTCAGCAGTCCACGTCATAACATTATTGAACAAAAGCTGTTTTTTGTGTTTTTTGACTGATGTGATGGGAGTAAGGAGAAGACCCTTTCTTTTAATGGATCTATCACCATACAGATCACCATATGTACAATTGAATGACAATTAGAATCAATGATTGATTTTGTAGTAAGTGTATTCCTTTACCACATTACTATGCGTTTTTTTACCATAATAGGACTTGCTGAACATTTGTGCAATTTTTCTGGTCATCTAACAGGTCCTGATATTTTAGGACCTGCGAAAAAATGGACAACTAAAGCAAGAGAGAAACAAAAATTGGCATCTGGTAGCTTTGGTGATATAATACTAGATGAGAACGCGTTCTCCTGCAGATGAAGTGCGAAGACATATGGTACTGTATTGTATTAAATGTAGATATCCGGAAACAAATAGTGCTCCCAATTCTTGATAACTTTCATGCCAATTGATGTTGGGGTTTGGGGTTCTCATACATTAACATGATCTAACAGACTTCAATAAAAGAGGTATCTATGACCAGAAAAAAAACAAAGTTGTTGCCCTCAGCTAGGTATGGTAATGGATATCTTACTTTTGTGGCTGCACCGAATAATATGATACATAGAGTCATTTATCAGATTATCTATTTTTCAAGAAAGAGCCAGATAACAAAGATCATTTTTATGACATCAGTGCGAAGTATGCCAAGGAGAACCACTACAGTGCAGTGAGAATCTTTGGGTAAGAAGATGGATATAGTACCCAAATTTGTCCCATTGCACCTCAAATTGAAAATTACAACGAGTTGGCTTTGTTTGTTCAATGTTGGGTGTAGATTGTTGTTTTGTATCTTCTGTTCCCTTGGACCTGCGGTTGTGTACACACACAAATCTTCTCTTATTTTCCCCACCACCATTACAAAACACTGATGATCCACTCAGTTTTGATTGCTGACGAATTCTGCTTCTCAGTTCAGCAAATGCTTTTGTTTTCCCCCCATCTTTCATATCTTTGGGAGGTGGATACAACTTCGGATCGAAGTATAGTCTGCATACTACTTCGTCGACGTCGATTGTATCGCCCGGGTAAAGATATTTCCCAATGTAAGAGCAGATGTCAATTGTGTCAAATGTCCACATTTTGATGCATTTCTGGGGTCCAATTATTTTTCCGGTGTTCATGTTCATTTTCACTAGGTGGAGATCGGAGACAAAAATCGTCCCTTTCCATGTCGCTTTGTTCAAAAGTGCAAGTTTTGGGTAATCATTCTTGGTATCGATTACTCTTTTTTTCTTTTTATTCTTCATTTCATCACGTATCCAACTATCATAGGCATGAGAGGGGAAAATACCCTTGTCTGACTTGATATAGTGACATGTGCCACCTAGTGTTTTTGTTGTTATTTTTGTTGTCTTCACACAGACTCTCCCAATTTTCTTTTTAGCGGCAGCTTCTTTGGTCGGCCGTCCAACATGACTCCACTCATCATCTCCAACTGGGAGACGCTCTTCTTCGGTTCGTCTGATGAGCTCATAAAAACATTTTGATTTGACTGGGACATAACCTCTATCTATCATGAATTTAATCATGGCAGCTCGTTCATTTGATTGTTTAGCTGTTTTGCTAATATAATGCAATGCTTCACGCTTCTTATATTCCTTTCCATTTTTTGGTATGAAAAACTTTATATCTCCGACAAAAAATTGTTTCATTGTCGAGGGATTGCGATACCAGCACTCTGGTTCACCTCTTTTTTTGAAGCTATACTCCAAAGTACCTTCTTTTTCCCAAGGATGCAGCACCGCCATTTTTCGTGTTGATGATGCTGGTGGTTGTGATTTGGGACATTGTGTGGATGTTGGCTTTGACATGGCGATGAATATAGTTGATTTATTTTATGCCTAGGTACTACTGCGGTAAAGGTTATTGAAAACATGCATTAGAACATCTACACAATAATATGCTCAAACTCTAAATCAAGAGAGGGGCGGAGGACGGCGTCGTTTTCTTTAAATTTTACAATTTTTTCCTTGAAATCAGTTGTGCACATCCAGCCGTGCAACCCCCCCCCCCCTCTCCCAATGACCAAAACATGAAACACGCACGATCCCTTCAGAACCACCGCAAAAATAAAAAAAAACAAAAAGTACATACTCCTAATATTTTCACAAGCCGCTGGAGCGAGGGGACGGCGGCGCGGCAGTCTTTGCCGAGAAGGGGACAAGCAGGGCGTCGACCACCTACCCTCGCCTGTAACCGCTCCCAACTCCCGAGAAATGGAGCGTCGACCGCCGTCCCCTCGGGCGGACGCTGCCGTCGTTGTGTCGGCAATCCTCCCATCATCCGCCGCCCTTTTTTCTGGCGCCGTAGGCACCGGGGCAACACCAAGGCCTTCGGGGGCATCTTTCGGGCCGCAGGTGGCTGGTGGCTTGTCCGCGATCGCCGCCCCCCCCCCATCCGTGGCCGCCGCGTAACTGGACGATAAGGGTCAAGTTACCGCCCCAATTTCGAAAAAAGGTGAGCAGGCAACAGCTCCAGCAATAGATTGCTGGCGCTGGGCCGGGCGGCGAGCCGCGAGCAACGCGGTCGAGAGCCGAGTGACGGGAGACAAGTTTGCCGGTGCCGAGCCACAACGGCGGCCGGAACGCAGAAGGGGGCGAAGGACCACGAGGTCGTGGTGCAAGGGGCACGCGCGCTGCGACCAAGGGCGTTGCGCTGCCCCGAACGCCTTTGCCGCCGGCGAGGAGGGCGGTGAGCGGCCTCAGCGGATGGATAGAGCGCCGATGCTCCTGCTACAGCGCCTTCAGCCCCAGCGAAGAGGAGACGCCGGTGGCTGGAACGACGGGCAAAGCAAGGGGCGACGTAAATCGCCGATGCTTCTCCCACGCCACCTTCGGCCCCAAGGAGGAAGGGCAGCGGGCGGGGCTCTAGAGAGTCGCGAGCCGCGATCGAGAGCGCCGAAACCAAGAGACGAGATTCCGAGAGACGAGATAGCTGGCGCTGGGCCGGGCGGCGAGCTGCGATCACAGAGAGCGCCAAGCGAGACCAAACCGAGAGCGTCGAGCGAGAGCCGAGTGACGGGAGACGAGATCGCCGGCGCCGAGCCGGGCGGCGGGATGGGGGTGGGCTTACCTGAAGCTGGGCCTTGGGTATGGTCGACGGAGCGGGGAGGATGGCCAGCGGATTACGGGCAGGAGGAATGATTTTTTGGGAGCATGACACGGGAGAGGGCGAGGGGGCGCAAGAAGCACGAAGGCCGTGCACGACACACTCCTCCCCTGCCTCCTCAGCAAAGAAAGCGGTGGCGTCGCAGCGGCTCGGAAGGGGGGGGCGGTGGCTCGGCCGACGGAGGCGGCGGGCGGGCGGAGCGACGACGGAGGGCAGAGGGCGGATGAATGGATGGAGTTGGAGGGCGGAGGCGGAGGGCGGAGGCGACGATGGCGTCGTGTTTCGTGTTTACGACCGACCTGCTGCGCCGACCTGCGCGCGCACGACTGCCGCGCGGCGGGAAAAAGGGGAAAAAACAGCGCACGGACCCCAAGGAAGAGAAAATTTCGGGGATGAAAAAATTGGAAACGACTTGTTTATGGAGAAAAAACATCACACCGAAAAAAAAGATTGCAGTCTTAATATTTTGACGTAGGAATAGTATAAAGTATGTAGAAAAAAGGAAAAAGAACATCACACCGAAAATCTCTAATTATTATAGGTGAAGAGATGAATGTAAACACTTCATCTGATTGTGGTCACTCTAGACATTTGTCCATGGCAACTTATTCTTTAAACTGACTTTGCAATCAATGTGATGCATATTTGTATTTAGGATCAAATGGATCAGAGCCCATCTTTAAGACAAGCTCCCTCATATCGGTTCATAAACTGCTGTAACCTGTCATAGCCATCTGCCATATTTGCTGTAAACCATCCATTTTTGTTGCTCATGTTCCCCAGCTAGCCCTGCTTGGTGTGTGGTTAGTATCGAAAACAACAACAACAACAACCTATCTTGTTATCATTTGTATGTAGTAGAGACTTGCCAGTTTTAGCTTGGTATTCTCTCAAATAGATTGCTAAGCCCAGTAACTGGTGAACCTGCTGCCAAATGATCACCCTTTCCCCCCCCTTCTAGCCAACAAGGTTGTATATCAACAACACCGTTATACCATAGTCACTTAGTACTCTGTATTGCTATGTAAGAAGGTTTTTACTTCAAGTGATGGACAAAATGAGGAGGTGCTGGTCATTATTGTCAGTGGGTCGTGGTGTCTTGGCAGCTATATCACCGGGATTGTCTTCAATAGCTTTGGTAACTTCATTGGCCATGGCGCTGAGGCAGGGTCTGTCGAGGCGTCAGAGGAAAACATGCAGACCGGGCTGGGGGGGTGCTGCTGTAAATTTGTCCAACAGTGCAAGTGGAACAAGGATAGAAAGGAACTGCAATCTGGAGGTGCACTAAAGAAGCGGGAAGCGGCACAGTCGGGGAGGCAGATATGCCCACGACAAGGGATGTGGGACACACACTGAAATCAACCAGAGAGAAGAGAGCGCTGTGAGAGGGCACAACCTCTGTTCTTGGGACCCTTTTAGTGGATTTGGACATGGTGCTGCAATTGTTTGAATTGACATCAGCAGCATCAGCAGCTGTGACACTACATAGGTCATCGAGACTGTAACGCCGTGACCATTCTAGGCAAATCTAGCACTCAGATCCTACACTGCAATAGAATAGTTGTTTATATATATTGAAACAATCATATACAACCAGCATTTCAAACAAATNNNNCCACTAGTTATTCCACTAGATATTTTTTTCAAAAGCGCCCACGCGCCCCCTAAACTCGTTTCGCTACCTTCGGCCCTCGGTGGTCCATCCAAGGTCCATCCTCGGCGCCGTCAATCCCTCCCCGCCTTTGCCGTCGCGACGCCATGACCAACCTGCTCGCGCTGGCCACCGCCGTGTCAAGCGCGGTCCTCACGGTCGAGGCCGCGGCGCCTTCCCTCCCCGGCCATCGACGCTGCAATCATCCCGCGTTCGCCGCCCACGCCCACGACGGCGTCGCCTCGGCCCCGCGGCCCCGCCGAAGCCGCCCGCCCGCCGTCGCGCGACGGCGCTCCGGGCGGCGCGACCGCGGGGTCCGACTCGCGTTGGCCGACGGTGGTCGCGACGACGTCCCCGACGTCGTCCGCCGCCTCGATCCGCCCACGGACCGGGCCCGGAAGCTCCGCGCCCGCCTCCTCAAGTCGGTCCGCGACGTCTCCCTCCGGTACGACATGCTCGCGCCCGGCGACAAGATCATGGTCTGCGTGTCAGGGGGGAAGGATTCCGCGACGCTGCTTCACCTGCTGATGCACTTGCGAAATAAACTGTCGAAGATCGGGACGGACTTCGAAGTGATCGCGGTGCACTTGAACCAGGTGCAGCCGGGGTACGACAACGCCGTCCTCGTGGAGTGGCTGGATTCGTTGAGGGTGCCGTATCGCGTCGTGACCGAAGACACGTATTCGATCGTGACCGAGAAGACTCCAGAGGGAAAGGCGTACTGCAGCCTCTGCTCCCGTCTGAGGCGGGGCATACTGTACACCGTCGCCCACGAACTGGACTGCAACAAGATCGCCCTGGGACATCACGGGGACGACGCCATGGAGACGATGCTGCTGAACATGGTGCACGGCGGGACCTTGAAGGGGATGCCGGCGCGATATCACTCGGCGACCAGGGACGTGCACGTGCTCCGCCCGATGATCGCCTGCTTGGAGCGGGACGTGGCGGACTTCGCGGCCGAGATGGACTTCCCGATCTTGCCGTGCAACTTGTGCGGGAGCCAGGAGGACTTGCACCGGGGCAAGGCGAAGATGCTGTTCGACGCGCTGGTGAGTGACATTGCGAAATGCACAAACGCCCGTTTCTCGCGCATTGCAACTCAAGAAGCGATCCGATCCGACAGGAGACCATGAACCCCAACGCCCGAAAGAACGTCGTGACCGCCATGGGCAACGTCAAGCCAAGTCACCTCCTCGACGAGGACTTGCGCGCGGCGTGCGGGTTGGACGGCGTCACGGGAGGCGTGGTGGACGAGGACCGGGCGTCGCTGATCGGGGAGAGGAGGATAGAGCCGATACGGGAAGGGGAGGGGACGGGGACGGTGGACGCGGACGTCGCGGATGCGGCGGAAGGCGATGAGATTGGACAGGACGCAACGTTCGTGCATCGCCCTTCGTCGTTCATCGAAAGTTTGCTGTGAATGCGGTCTAAATTTTTGGAAAGGTACGCAACCTCAACCCTTGCGGGCCTGTCCGAGGCCTCGGCCGTGAGCGCCGCGTACTCGTGCCGCGCCATGACGAGGCGGAGGAGGGGGTTGGCGGTAGCAGGCGGTAGCGGTTGGCAGGCGGCGTGTGGCGTGGGTTTGTTGGCGTTGGTTGCGCCGCGGCCGTTCGTACGATAGGTAGGCTCTGCATGGAGTCTTCGGCGACAGGAACTGAACATGACTTCATTTTCATTGTATCGTATCGTACCACTTTTAATATTGTAAATCTGCTCTCTCACGCAATGCGTTCATACCTATCGTACTCACACCTATCCCACTCACATCGCGTCGGACATGATGGTGAAGGTACAAATACCAAGCCAGTTTTCGGGTTTGGTTTGCCAATCGACAAGGCAGAGTGCTGTGGAGGTCATCTATGTTAACCATTAAATAGATCATTGTCTGAACCCTGGTTGCAATCCTATCGTAATACTAACTATTCAATCGCGTTTGTTGCCTCTATTGTAGGGTCAAAGACAACAATAATTCGTGATAGATCAATTCTGTACTTCTTTTACTTCTATTCAGGTGAAACTGTGGCATCCATCCCTCACTTCAAAATGGTTTTACAATATGTACACGAAGCGTTTCTGCGAGAGTCAGTTATCTGAAACTCTCCTCATTCTTCATCTTCCATGTCATGTCCTATCACTACGCAGGTCGACTTCAAATCGATCTCCAATCTGTTCCATGGCCTATTTTCCCTGCCCCAACACCTTCAAAGTAAGAAATACCCACAGAAGCAAACCACCAATATGGACATCCAGCGTGGAATCGATATCTTAGCTGCGACCTCTGGGAGAGAGAGGATGGCCACCATGACCACTATGGCCGACCCGAGCAGAACGTTCAGGGTGAAGGAGATGGTATAAAGAGGTTTGCTAAAGCATTCCGTTACCACAGAGAAAGTTCTCGTCGCGTGAGTCGCATGGCTTGAGTCGTCTCTCGTTACGCAATTGACGTAGTAGTCTTGATCACTCTGAGAGAAGAGGTCGTCGTCATGGCAGGGATGCGTCAATTCCGAGCGATCGTCGTCGTCTTGATCGGAGACGAACGAAAGACGAACAAGCGGCGGAGATGCAGCTTTCTTCATGATGGTAGTGTGTGATTTTTCTTGATGGGGCTCACGCGGGAAATGCAATTTGAATTTTATGCGAGGACATTGGAAGATACTCTGTGAGCAACGGCTGGGTTGTCAGAACCGGCGTCGTCGAGTGTAAATAAAAAATGAGCGCCGTCGGATCCAGAGCTGATGTTACGAACTGTGCTGTTGTACCTAGCAACTCGAGCCCGCCACTGACCCGCATAATATCGTACGATAACGCCTTCTCGCCGGCCCGGGCATCACGCACAGAAGCCTTTTTGCGCTGAGGGTTCGCATCGCTATCTCTACCTACTCTGTTCGCTTCCGTGTCCGGAGGACAGGCCTAACCTTTACGCGACCCCCCCAGACCCCCAAAAAACGTCCCCACATCGCCAACCGCCGCCCGACTGCCCGAGTAGATAAATCAAACTCAAACCATGGCGAACGCCTCCGCCACCTTCCATCCGCCCCGGGACCCCAACCATCCAGGCGGCGGCGGCGGCGGCGGCGCGTCATGTCGATCGAAGGGGCGGGCAACGCCGCCGTAGAGGGCGTACCGGCGGCGGCGGCGGCCGGGGACGGGGGGAACAAGCGGCCTCCGTCGCCGACGGGGGCCGCGGTCGAGGCCGAGGCCGAGCCCAGGCATCTTGCTGGGGCCGAGCGGCCTCCGTTGCCTCCGCCCCCTCCTACGGAAAAGGAGGTGGCCGACAACGAAGCCGAAGAGGACGGCGACGAAGGGGGCGGCGAAGACGGAGACGATCGACCGCCGGACGACAGCGTCCGACTACCCGACGACGACGGCGGCGACCTCCTCCTCCGACCCCCGCGCGACTCTCCTCCGCTCCCGGATCGTCCCCCCCTCCCACGACCTGGCGGATGAGACCTTCGTCCGCCTCCCTCCCCCCAACGATGTCGAGCGGAGCGCGTTCTTCGAGCAGGCCGTGGCTGCGCGGGGCTGATCTCGGGGCACGACGAGGAGTCGTGGAGGAAGGGCGGGACGACAAAGGGGGAGGCGAACGCCGGGAAGAGGCGACAGAGCGACGCCGACGTCGCCTCGAGCGCCGCCGCCGTCGCCGTCTCGATGGAGCCGAAGCCGCGGAAGAAGGCAAAGAAGGCCAACAACGTCCCGTTCGTCCACCCCCTGGCTGTGGCCTCGGCCCGCCTTCGCGCCAAGGCGAACGTCGTCGACGATGGCGGGACGAGGGCGAAGGCCAAGCCGAAGAGAGGGGACGCTGACACGACGACGGCGGCCGAGGTCGGGGAGGGCGTGGCGGACGAGGCCGCGACGGAGCCGCTTTGGGCTCATGGCGCCACACAACGAAAGTGGTTCCAAATGGAAGTTGTTCATGAACCCAAGTGAGTATGATGCAGAAATTTTTGCTCATTGCATGTTGTCAACTCATCTCATATCTCCTCACAGCCAAGCAGAAAGGTGTCCCTACACTCGTTGCGTGGATTGCCAACGAGGATGCCGCTCTAGCTGAAACCCAAAGCGATGATGAGATCCTAGAGGATGTGATGAGGAACCTTCGTGCCATGTTTCCTAGCATCACTCGTCCATCCAACAGGGTTGTGATCACGCGATGGGACCAAGAAGATACAATCAAAGGATCTTACAGCTTCAAGAAGGTGGGTAGGACTATGAGCACGGACCGTAGTAAACTCGGGGAAAGAGTTGGCATAATGTGGTTTGCCGGAGAAGCAACTGACAGTTTTTATGGTACCACGGAGGGTGCCTGGAAGAGTGGTCGCAGGGCTGCGTTGGGGATGGCGGTCGAGCTTCAAAGGAAACAGACCTCACGTACGTCAACGATTCCCTCAAAGACAGACATTTTTATGGTACCACAGAGAGGCGCTGCTGGAAGAGTGGAGCCGCAGGGTTTGTTTGAGATTTTAAAGACGATTCACAGGAAGCAGACCTTACATACTTCAATTCGGGTCTTCGTTAGCTTACAGTCGGATGTCATGATCATCGTTCGAGTATCGTCGCATAGCTGCAGACCACCTTGTGTTAGTCAATGCGCAATTTAGTAAGCTCTGACATTCTTCCCAAGTCCATCGGATTGCGCCTGTACCTAGTTCTTTGATTGCGCTAGAAGGCGACGTCTTTCGCTTCTCTCATGGCTTTACGCACTCGATCAAAATACCCTTCCGTCGTCCTGGGATGCCTCCACCTATAAGTCTGCCTCGCGTCGTACGATCCCCCGGCCTCCTCGGGATAGACCTCCTCGTCGATCCTGCGCAGCCACCGGGGATCCTTGTACCTTATCCTGTGGAACGCGATCGGCAAGTCCCCGCAGCACCCGTGCAGCTCTCGCCCCGTCTCCGCATCCTCCCGCGGCTTGTTCTTCCAGTGCCACCACTCCTCTTCCGCTTCCGGCTCCGGGTGCTAGTACCGCAGCACTTCGTCGATCTCGAAGATCGAGACGAGCTCTCAATACCCGCGCCGTCGAGGGCGGGGGCGGCGTCCACGCCAAGGCGATCCTTGAGGCACGCGGAGAGGATCGTCTCTTCCCGGTCCATGTGCGCGTCGCCGCACCGCGCCTTTCCGCTCCACGATCCCCGCTCGCCCGAGTCGCCTATGACTAATACGTCCTCCGGAAGCTAGTAGCGGCTGCCGTTGACGCGCAGGTCGTCGTCGGTCCTCATCCTCCGCCTCCCGCAGCGCCTTTCTTACCCGCTCGAAGTACCGCCACGTCCGATCGAACCGAGGCCACCGGCGCGCCGCAACTTTTCTCCATCTTTCGTTCAGTAGAGAGTCGCTCCATCGTTGTCCCCTTCCTCCTCGCCTTTCGCCGCAGCTCTCGCGACCTTCCCGTAAAACTCCTCCTCCAGATCCAGCATCAGCTCGGGTTCCTTGTAGTGATGGAACGCCAAGGGCAAGTCGGCGAGGCAATCTCCCGCGTCGTGGCACGGCGCTTTCTCCTTCCCCTCCCAGAACCACCACTCTCCCTGATCGGTGCGGTTGTACGTCAAGATGTCGTCCACCTCGTAGAGGGACACCAAGTCCCGTCCCGCGGAGTCGAGGGCGGCCTCGGCGAGTATGGGCGGCGCGTCGGAGGCGCTCCCCGGCGTCGCGCCGGGGGAGGGACGGCGCTTCAAGCACACCGCCGTGGCCACCTCCTCGGTGCCCGTGTACGCGTCCCGACACGTCCCGTCTTCCTCCTCGTCGCCTCCTTCCAGCGGCATGGCGTCGAAGATCTTCCCCGCGGCGACGAGCGTCGCGCGGCTGAAGAACACCGCTCCCCCGGCGACGATGGACGCGTCTCGATCGTCTTTCCGATGGTGGAGGACGTGGCCGAAGTAACGATGCTCGTCGTGCGTCCAATTTCGACCACGGACGTATCGCCCCACGTTCGAGGGGAAGAGGTAAGAATCGGCGTCCACTTTTACGAACCACTCGGCCGCGTCCGACTCGTACCGGGCGACGTGGGAGATCATCCGCCACACCTTCTCGAAGATGTTCCGACACGTCCCCTCGGGCTTGTTCCGAGCTTCGTTCTCCTCGGAGCCGCAGGTGTGCCACGGCCGGCGCATCCCGTGGAGGACGACCGCGTCTTCGGGCATCGTCACGTTGGCCTTCGCGGCCGCCGACGCTCCCTCGCGGCGGGTGAGGTTGTGATGTCCGACCTCGTCGTCGCCGACGATGGGATCGACGAAGAAGCGGAGGACGGAGCAGCGCTTGCCCCACGTGGCGCGGATGGCGTCGTAGTTGGGGTAGGCGGAGGGGGTCCAGATGAAGGGGACCATGCAGTAGACTCGGTCCCTTCGCCGGTCCGACCGCCTCGAAGCCTCGGACGATCGACGTGCAACCTGTGCCGACGCCGTCTCGTTCCGCCGCCGCTCCCCCCCCCTCGTCCCGGCGGCCCCGCGGTGGCGAGTTCCTCCTGTTCTCGCGGGTTTCTTCGCACGGTCGGCGTTGCGGTCGCCAACGCCGTCGACAACGCTGTTATCAATGTCGTTGTCGTCGCCGTTCCCGTCGCCATCGACGTCGCCGCGGCCGCCGCCACTTCCCGAGACGGATCCCTTCCCCCCCGACCCGCCCCTCGACCCCCCCTCCCCCTCCGGCTGGGGCATCCACGCGAACTCCGCTCGGGGATCGTCCGCGCCCCCGCGCCACCGCTCGTCCGGATCCCGCGATCCGACGCCGCCGCCTCCCTCCCCTCCGAGGCGGGCGACGTGGAACCACGCCGTGGACGCCGAGAGGAGGAGGACGGGAAGGCCCAGGAGGAGGGGGAGGGGGAAGAGCGGCCGACGGCGGGGGGGAGGAGGGCGCGGGGGGGCGAAGGACGGCGACGACCGCGCGGCGAGTCGCATCGCGAGCCGACGCGAGGACGGCGACGCTCCTCCTCCTCCTCCTCCTCCTCCTCGACCGCGGCCTCCTCCGACGCCTCCTCCTCCCCTCCCGTCGGATCCGGGGCTTCCTCGGCGAGGCGGCGGCATCGCAGGCATCGCCTCGGCGCGACACAGGGGGGGAGCGCGATGTGCGATATTACGAGGGATGCAATTTTTTCCCCGCGGGGAAAAGTTCCCGCGATTCTCAGCCATTCATTTTGGATTC
>JALLPA010001374.1:0-11083 GCA_036939895.1 Thalassiosira exigua | reverse complement strand
CGTGGGCGGAGCCCACCTTAGGCAAAAAAATTGCCCCCTAAATCCATTTCACTAGGTGGCATGCTGCAGGAACCTTGCTCTTGGCAGATACGATACTCCTAGCCTGGCGCGGCCGGACCCAGGCAACGCGCTCGAGGAATGGCGAAATCCGCGCTTGCCGCAGCGGCGACGGCGGCGAAGGCGCGCTCCGCCCGGACGGTGCGCGCGTTCGTCCGACTGGAGCGGCTCCCCGACGGAGTCGACGATCCCGCCGCGAGCTCGCGGGCGGGGGTGGGCGTCCCCGTGTCCATCGCGATTTCGCGAGCGTCGAACGGCGACGACGACGGCGACGTCGCCCCGACGTTCCGAAAGTATTCCATGTGCTCCCTCCTCTTGAAGGTCGGGAGGCTGCTGGGCGTGAAGCCGCGGCACGCGCCCTCCCCCCTTTTGTCGTCCATATTGAATGGAATTTTCGACAGGTGGCGCCTGCGCCGCGAGGCCGACGATCGCCGCGCGATCGACCGGCCGTCCGACATCAACGATGGGGACAAGCTCGTGCTCTGCTGCGACGAAGATGCGCAGAATAGAGACGATGCGAAGGTCGATCTGCTGAATCTCATTCCGACCAGGTACCACACTGTTCAAGTCTCGCTGACCTCTGCTTCGAAGTTGAAACATGACGAGGACCAAAAGGAAAGAGTCTCAGACGAGAGTGAAGATCAAAAGCAAACGAAACTGGAAGATGTATCTCCCGTCGGTGATGGCGAGGATGATGCCAATGAAAGTGGCCATAACAATGACGACGATGCCGACGAGGACGACGACTCCTCCATAGAGGACGTCACAGACCAATATATCTCCAGGAAACGCCCGGCTTCGCCCGAGGTGATAAACTTGGAAGACGTCAGCAGCGACGACGAGTCGGAGGATTGCTTCTGGGAGTACGACGAGCACGGCAACATGAAAAAGACCTCTAACCGTGCAAAGAGTTCCAGCCGCGTTAGAAGAGATGACGACGAGGACGCGGAAAGCGTCGGCAGCGATTCTTCCGGCAGCTCCTCTGAGGTCGAGGATGTCACGGAACTGATGATGGCCAAGAGGAGCGAGGAGGTCCTGGAGATGATGGCCAAAGCCGAGGAAATAGACGACTCGGATTCGGACTGCGCAGGCGGACCGTCGGCAGCAGGGAAAAAGAGGAAGCGTAAGCGACGCTCGCAATCTACGGCCAAGCGGAGGAGGACGAAAAAGCCGCCGGAATGTCCGATCGAAGTGGTCATCGACGACGAGGANTAGGCGAAGCGTCCAGAGGCCCACGGCCGTCATGCAACGATGTTCTGTTCTTGTTGAGCTCATAACCTGTTAATTCGTTACAGTAGGTAAGTTGCATCACCTCTTTCATATTTTGAAAAAATATTATCGATGCCTGCTGCACACATTCAGAATGTGCCTGATCTCTCCATAGAGAAGCAATAAAAAAGTCATTTCGCGAAATTTGGTGATCCCCAGAGTTTCTGAGAAAAAGTGTCTCTGAATTAGTCAGGTTCCTTCATTCTATGCCCTGTCGCAAAAGTGTACCATCTTTGGTCCCTACTATGGACCCGGATTGACAACTAGTAAGAGATAGTTGCTGTCAAGAAGCATCTGCGGAGTAAGACATTCGCAGCAGCAAGAGTCTATCATGTTATATTTCTCAAAAAATATTTGTCCTTTCTTATTCCTTCAAGCTCCATGCACTCGCACTCGGTACAGGCAACTGTAGCTTCCCCCATGGTTTGAGTCCACCGCGATCGAGAATGCCTTCAGCCTCGGCACGTTCTGTCCATCCAACACAGTCGGTATCGAGAAGGCCTGCATAGTTGGACCGAGCTTAAATGTGAATGTCCCGAGTTCCCAGGGATCCCCATAAGCACCCGAGTCCTCGAAGCCAACGACACGGAATGATTGGATTGCCGTGCTCGGATCAGATGTCGCCCCGGGAGAGGGATGCTCGACCACCACCTCTGAGACAGTGATGTCAGACGGCAGGCTAACAGTGAGCGTGGCATATTCCCCCCTGATGCCATCATCGCTGAGCTCTGCTCGTCTTCTTGATTGCACGCTCCCATACTCGTCAGGAAACGACCAGCACCCTCCTCTCCCATGCAATGGCGCTTCTGGAAGCAATGCCGCCTCAGGGGGGTGACCGTAGAATCTCAGCTTGGCGTATGCCAATGCTCGATTGAGCAGCGGCAGTGTCTCGTACAAGGAATACGATGTAGCGAACGGACCTCGTCGGACCACCCAAGCTCCGTGGATGACAGAGGCGTGGTCGAACTTGCCAGTGCGGTCGGCGTCTTCAATCTCTAGGAGGCGGTCGGTATCCCGAATTGCGTCAAGGACAGTGTAGGTGTCTCCGTCTGGAAGGGATGCTGATGAAGCGGCCACTGACATGGCAAGGGGAGTGTGCAGCTCGTCGAGCCATTTTGGCACTTCGTCGACTTCCTCCTTGCGGAATACCTCTCCTACGGTGTGTTCTGCCCACCGCCTCGCGTGAGGCGATGGCCCGGTTGATGGACTGACCAGGGAGTCTGCGCTCTCCTGTGCAAGCTTTAGCAGGCTTTCGTAAGCCGAGCGGGCGTCCTCCAGCCGCACGGGCCGATCCCCTGCGATGTCGAGGGCATCAATGTCGATGCCCCCCACGACCTCAACAATTTCTTCCTCCTCCCCATCTCCTTCTCCCTTTGCTGCCCATGCCTCCTCCTCCGGTTTTGGCACAGTGTAGTCCATCCCCTCGCACCCCTCGCCGGGCAGGGCGATGCTTGTCGAGTCCAGCATCGAAGCCTCAACCGGCACCATTGAAACTTTCGACAGTGCAGCGATCGCCTGGTTCGTCTCCAACGGTTCTATGGCCCCCTCGTCAAGCATGCCCACCGCCTCCTCCGCAGACACCAGCGCCCATTCCCATTCCAGCAGCAAGTCCTTTTTCTTGGCGATGGCCTGGTTGACCTCGACGACCTTTTCGGACTGCGTTTTCATGTCATCTGACGGCAGGTCCTTCATGTCCAAACCCAGCATTATTTCCAGGTGCCCCTCCCTCGCCGCCACCTGCGCTTCTTTTTTTCCGCCGACGTGCCGTCCTCTGACGAATATGTGGGGCCAAATCTTCTGGCCTGTGAGCTCCAGCAACGCCAGCTGCATATTCTCGCCGTTGGGGACAAGATCAAGCTCTATCGCAGAAATATCAAAGTCGTTGTCAGGGTTGTCGTCTTCGTCGGCCTCAGTCCACATGCTGCGGAATAGATCCTTGGCGACCAGGGACTGTGGGCAGCGGGATTGAGAAAAAATGACGACCTGTGGGTTACAAAAGGGGGGGAGAGTGGTTGAGAAGTGAGAAAACAACATGGTTTGTCCACAGTGACTGTGACGTCGAAACGATGAATTGGGGGGGGTCCTGCTCTGAGCTCCGCGTTTTGCCAATGGATGCATGACCTGGCGCCTTCGCATCACTCGGCACGCGTCGATTGGACCATGCGCGGCGTCCAGGTTGTCTTCGGAGAGCGCTTTGTTTCACTTCTCCTGCGCGGCGCTCGCCGTCCCAGGGGCTAACCGCGCTCGGTTCCAATCCCGATTCGACGCACACATCATGCGGCAAGACGGCAAGATGCGCGCCGACGCGTCTACTCACGTCGGCAGATGTTATTCCCTCCCGCACGGCCCTCCGCGCCTCCGCCTTCCCCTCCTCCTCCCTCCACTCACGGAAAGCCTCTTCCAACAGCAATTCCGACGGCCCCAGCGCTTCCGAAGCAAGCTCGGTGGTTCGCAGCTCCCGGAGGTTGGCGCGATGGGCGCGGAGGGCGGCCCGGGCGGACGCGAGGAGCTCGGGATCGATCTCGGATATGGTTTGCACCACGTCTTCGGGCTCCTCCTTCAGCTCTTCCTCCAGCTCCTCGTCCTCCTCCTCATCATCCTCATCCTCATCCTCGCTGTCGCCATCCTCATCTTCCTCCTCGTATCGCCCGGCGACGTCTCCTTCCGCAATCGCAGGAGGTCGAATCCCGTACCACTCGACCAACCTCGTCCCCCGCGCCCGCACGTTCCACGCGGCTGTTAGCCCACCTCCCGCTCCCATATTGGCGACGTTGAACAATAGAAAGCACAAGGAGAGGAGGAGGATCCATCCCTTGAAGTACAACGCGGCGTCGCGCTTGAACTCGTCTTTGTCGGGGAACAATGCGTCCGGGATGCATCTGTCCAGGAATGCCAGCGCCCTTTCCGGCGCCACGGCGGGCTCAACGCCGGGGAGGTTCGCGGCGCCGCCTTCTCTCGAAACGAAGTGCCGACTCTGCGTCGTCCCCGGCTCCGCTCCCTCGCCGCCTCGCTTCCGCTGGGGCAGCTGCCGCGTCTGAATGAGAAGCCGGTTGCCCCCCGTCTCGTCGTGTTTCTTCGCGGTCTCGAAGACGAGCCTCCTCCCCCCCGGCGGCGGGCCGGGGGTGGCTCCGGTCGTCGCCCGAGGGGTGGGGGGCTTGGGAGTTTTTTGAGAGGGGAGCCGCAACGTCTGGGACACGAGTCGGAAGAGGGGGTTGACCCCGCCGTTGGCCGCCGGGGCCTCCTTGGCCGCGGCGGCGGGAGCCGTCGCTCCCGAGACCTGCGCCGCTGCCACGGCACGGCGGGTGGCCTCCGGGGGGACCTTGCGCGCCGTGGCCGTCTCGTCGGAGGCGGCGGCGGGAGCGGCCGCGGCGGCCGGCGGAGCGGCGGCGGGAGGCGGCGCCTTCCCCCGTCCGCAGTCCGGAGCCTCCTTCGCCCCCTCGTCCTCGCCGTTCTTGCGCGCGGGGGCCGCGCCGTTCTCTCCGGCGCCGGCCCGACGGACGCGCTTCCGCGCGGGCGTGGCCCCCGTGGCGACTCCCGCGTCGGACGGCTTCGGTCGCTTCGGCCGCTTCTTCCGACGGCCGGATCGCATCGCCATCCCCGGGGAGGAGCCGGGGGTCTTCTTTTGCTTGCCTCCTCCCCCGGCGGCGCTGGGGCCGGGGGTCCTCGTCGCGTCGCCGTTGTCACCACCAACAACATCGCCGCCGCCGTCATTGCCCTCTGCGTTGTCCTCGTCGTCGCCGTCGTCATTGTCGTCGGATCCCTCCCCCTCCGACTCCGACGAGTCGTCTCCCTCGGCGTCGTCCATCGGGGCGTCCTCGTCGTCGACGTCCGCGTTGTCGCCGTCTTCCGCCTTGCGCTTCGTCGACGTCTTCGCCATGATTTTGATCGGGGAGGGGGGGCTTACTACTTACTACGCAGAGCGTAACAATTGACCGCACCCCCAAATTAGCTCAAACCAAGCTCAAACTCTAATCGAAGCTTAGCGAATCGAACCGAAACTAAGCGGATCTCAATGAAATCTTGATGTACGTGGGACTTAGTATACAGATACGGCGGAATTCGATCGGCCGCCCCTCACAACTCCGGAGACCATGGCGGTGCCCCCCTCGCTGCCCGCGCCGCCTGCCTCTCTTCCTCTGTCGAACAACTAACATCATCAACAAGTTTCCGTCGCGATAACGGTGTGCGCCTCCTCATCCTCGGCGCGGACGGACGCGATCGAGGGAAATTTGGCGTCGCTCATCGCAGCCGCGGTCTCGGGTGGGGGAGGACGAAAAAGCCGCCGGAATGTCCGATCGAAGTGGTCATCGACGACGAGGACATACCCACCCGTCCGGGCTCCAAAGCTATTGCAGAGGATGAGAAAGACGGTTCCGGGGAGGGCGGGGCAGTCGACCTTTCCATCAAGCAGCGCATTGTAAAGCTGCTCAACACCGGGTTTCACGATAATTCCAACGAGCACGAGGCGCGGAACGCGATGAAGCTTGCCCGGCGCCTGATGGAGCGACACAACTTGGACCAGGCGGTGCTATTACAGGAAAGGGGGGACGGGTCGCTGAACGACTTCACCACGTCGCACAACGACGAAGGTGCTGCCCTGCAGGGGGGCGTGGTGACGGCGAGGCTACGCGACAAAAAACGAGGGAAGCCCCTCCACTCCCTCCCGAGATGGAACGACTATCTCGTCAGTCCCGTGTGCCTCAACTTTCGCGTCGAGGCGTTCAAGACCTTCGCGCGGGGCAGTGCGTGGAGGGAGGGGGAGTGCTCCGTGACCTTCTACGGCGTGCGCACGAACGCCCAGTTGGCCGCGTACGCGTTCAAGATCGCGAGCGAGCGGATCGCGCTCATGGCGGCCACCTACGAGCCTCCGCGACGGGAGGGTGTGTCTAGCGCGCGGCAGGTGGCGGAGACGAGGGGGGCGCGGCTGTCTTACGCGCTGGGCGTAGTGAATGGACTGGAGCGGGAGGTGAAGGAGGGGCTTCGAAGGGAGGAGGAGGCACGAAAGGCGAAGTTGAGGAGGGCGCAGCGGGCCGCAAAGACGGGTGAGGCCTATCATGAGGATTGCGTCGGCGATGACAGCGACGGCGTTGAGAAAGGACCTTGTGAGATGCATGAGAAATCCAGCAAAACCGAAGAGGATCAGGACGATGGTGAAAGTGGCCATGGCGAACCGAACTGCCTTGCAGCAGGACAATCGTTGGACAAGCTCGAACGGGAGAACACGGCTCATTTGGCTCTCATCGATCATCGCAAGAAAATTGCATCGGATGTGTTGAAGGTTCGTAACTCTGCATCAGTCATGCCAACTCGATCATTCGTAAGGCGCAGCCCTTGCCCTGACCACTTGCTTGTCCAGTCTAAAAACATCAAGGTCCGAACTGCCCCAAAGCGCAAGTCCATCTCGTTGAACCGTAAGGCCTATGAGAAGGGTGTGATCGACTCCAAAGAAATTGACCTGAATCAACAAGCGATTCAGGGAGAATGAAACTCAACCAAAGTGGAAAGTTCGTGCTTAAAGGTTGGGGCTCCAAACACAAAGGCGAGATAAGATCCTTGAGGTGCTCACGTACATATCATTTGAATAGTAAACTTCGTGGCACAATCCTCCCCGCACGAGGGACCACAATGACCTGACAAAGGTATTGAGCTGCTTCAGACAATCATTGAATAGAATGAAGAATCTAGTTATAAATGGTTCACAATTCGTGCTATGGCGCAACTGCGATCGACACTCCTCTGTATGGTCAAGTCACCAGGCTATGACTTGAGACTCGTGCTATGCAGAAAATTTAGCACTATCATTATTCCAAAGCCAGCTCACTCCCAACTACGATTCGTACCACATACAATTTCTAAGTACATATCTTTTCTTCTTTCCAGAACAAACCAAAACAACCCAAAGCGCCCTGTTTCTTCACATTGTACTTCCTTGTAGTCACGAGGTGAGTTCCCACTTCGATTGTCGATCCAGTCCAACATCCTGGATGTGGCCCTGAACATCGAAAACGGACATGGCTTGCCATGACAACCTTCTTGCATTATATTCTGCCATTCAACAGTGGCGTCACCCAGGAGATGACTCTCAGATACTCTCCACTCAAAATAGGTCACCAGTGCATGTTGCCATGTTCGCCGTTTCAGTACCGCATCAAGGACGAAGAACCACTGGTTCTCATTGCCCATTCCGTCGATTCTTTCCACGTCCTCCAATGTCAAGGTATCTAACTCGTGCTTTATCTCGTGGTAGATCTCATCGGGTGTATTTCGTTCAAAGAGAGTTTCTTTCTGCAAATATTTTGATAGTATCATCAGCGCATCTTCAAAGGTTGCGTTACGTGCTTGAATTGTTGTCATTTCTTTCCAGTCAGTCCTTGCTTCAGCTGTATTGATCAGTCTCATGGCTCTTTTTGCCTTGACAGAGTGTTGCGGGTCGCTAGAAAGGAGCCTCAGCTTGTCCCAAATGTCTACTCCATCTCGCTCTAGAGATAATGAGAGAGAAGTGCTGACAGGCTCATTGATTCCGAGTCGTGCCAAAATCCTGGGCACGCCACTATCCAGCGAGAATCGGCGGATGAACTCCTCTCTCCAGTTTATATCATCGGCAACACTATTTCCGTTGCGATGCCATTGACTAGGCAGTCCACGAAAACGAAGATGCTTCGCATAGCTCCAGCGAGAATTGTGAAACGCCTTCCAAACCTTGTTCCAGACCGAGTCTGCATCGCTGAACAAAATCTGCTGACGGAGCAAGGAGCAAGTTGCGCCGACATTGACCAATGACCGATGGTCGAGAAACTCAGCTATAACAATCGTGCATTCTTCTGGCAACTGAGTGAGCGCTCGCATGATGGCTGGGTTTCGATAAGGCAGAGGACACAATTGTGAATGAGCAAATTTGCCGACAATTCAGTGAGTTCAGTTGGAGGAGCGCCCTTCAGGAGCCCAAGCCCCAATAAGTGAAAAGGTGTAAAGAAGAGAGTGAGAGTTTTGAGCATGGCATTGGGGAGTTTTTTGCGTCGGAAACGCGACTGTCCCCCAAGAAGTAGTTTTCAGCAGGGCGAGCGGAACTCTCACGCGCCGCGCGCGAGTCCGGCCAGCCAAACATCACCATCGCATCGGTGCTCCCATCCCCATCAACGCGCGCAACGCGACCGGCCGCGGAAGGCGCGCCGCCGCCACCGCCGCCACGGCGCCGGGAGGCTAGCGGGGAGCGGGCAAAAACCAGGCCATGGCCAATGCCAAATGCACATCAGCGGAAACTTCTTGCGGAATCGTATGGTACACTACAGAATTGAAGATATTAAGCGATATATATTAGTATTTACTTACACGTTTCTTGCGTGAATCTATCGCTATCGGTTAGCTGCGGCTTTTCGATCGCATCTTGAGTACGATACCGTAGGTTTGGAGTGTAATGCAGAAAAGTTTTTCTGACGCGCCCGAAGGTANTCCAACGATGTGCCGCATGGCTACCTTCGGGCGCGTCAGAAAAAAAGTTATGCATTGCTCTCCAAACATACGCTAACCGAAACTAAGCGGATCTCAATGAAGTCTTTATGGACGTGGGACTTAGTATATCATACAGATGCGGCGGAATTCGATCGGCCACCCCTCACAACTCCGGAGACCATGGCGGTCCCCCCCCTTGCTGCCCGCGCCGCCTGCCTCTCTTCCTCTATCTGTCGAACAACTAACATCATCAACAAGTTTCCGTGCGCCTCCTCAGCCTCGGCGCGGACGGACGCGATCGAGGGAAATTTGGCGTCGCTCATCGCGGCCGCGGTCTCGGGTGGGGGAGGCAGCCCCGACGTCGCCTCGGCCGTCCAGCTGTTGCGCGGCGATGGTGCGACGGCCCGAACGCCGCAGGAACTGCGGCCGTGATGACAGTTTTTTTCGTCGGGGATTCGGACGCTACTTCCTGTGCGTTTTGCTCGCATCGACGTTTTCGATTGCAATATTGCGCCGTTGTGGCATGGCCTTCCCCGTTCGCCCATCGGTGATGTTCAATGTGACAGAACACAGTGACAACGTTGATTGCGGTTACGTTTGGGATGATGGCGGGAATGAGACAAGCATGTCCGATATGACGGCTGCAATGGCGACCACGCCAAGAAAGATAGCAACGATGAAATCTATGTGTGCTCGTTCAGACAGCAGCAAACGCGACCGCGTCAAGGACGTCAACTCTAAAATCAATGTGTGCTCGTTCAGAAATGATACGGTCATGTTCCACGTCGGAAAGGCGGGCGGTGGCACCATCAAAGCCAAACTCAAAGTTAAGGTCAGAGAGGTCCATCCCCGCCCACGCAACAAAGTTATAGAGAAGTTGCAAAGGGGGCCAATGAGGAATCTCATCATCAACATCCGTGATCCAGTGGATCGATTCGTTTCCGCCTTCAATTGGCGTCGTGTTGTTCTCTGTCATCCCAACGACGATCGAATATCGAGGAAGCATGGAGGTGCCGCGTATCGATATCCTCATACAAGGTGCAAGCTGAATAAGGAGGAGGAGATGTTAGTGCGGCAGACATACGAGTCCAACCCCAGCAAGTTGGCCGAGGCACTGTGCAAAGACTCCCCGTCCCATGATCAAGCTGCGGAGAATTTCGCACGAATTGCACACTCCACGACACTGAATGAGTGGCTTGCATTCCTAGTTGATCCAAGCTTAAGGGGGGACATATTGGACAAGAAGGGGTTACAAACCCTCTTGGTGCTGCCATTGGAGATTCGGGCGAATGTGAGCACGCTGCGGTTTGAGGAATACATTGATCGCTTGGGGGTCGCACTCCTCGAGATGCGGTACGGGACCAAGGCGGCCGCAGAAATGGAGTGTGAAAAACAGGCGCCAGTTGCACTGACGAAGGAACAATTTCTCCATTCGTCAGCCAGTTTCTTGAATTCGACAAAATCGCGCACCTTGACACCCTTGGGAGAATGTTGCCTCACCCGTTACTTGAAGGGGGACTATAGATTGATACGGACAATGCTCGGAGAAAGAAGGGCTGGCGACGAGGACACAGTGATGGCCATGAGGCCCCTGCAAAATACTCATCCTGTCATAGAAACAGCGTGCTCGTGGGGAGGGGAGGACCAACAGCGATCGTGCAGGGGCGATTTGATGTCAATGTTGATGAGACGTGCCAAGTATTTGGATGATGCCAAGGGAAGCTGCTCCAATGATGCTGCGATGACTTGAATTATCCTTCCACATCTCCCCCCTGGTAGAATATAACCCAAAACACGGCAGCAACTGAAACCTATGCAACGTGCGTTCGGTGTCTCTTCGTATTACCTACTGTTGTCCATACTCGATCTTGCGACTTCGTCACACTGCCACTTCGCCATGAAAACGTTGGTGAAGACGGTGTGGCAAAAGCAAGTCGGCGATGGGTCACTTGAACTTACTCGTTTGCGATCTCGCGTTGTAGTTAAATAAAGTTTTGGCCCTTTCGCGCAACTGCACAAATTTTCTTGAGCAAGCCAACAACTCTCTACCTATGCACGGTGTTGGACAGGGGAGCAAAAATCTCCAGATGGAGGATAATTGGCTAATGTTCGGAACTATTTTGAAAGTTTCACAAAAATGAGAATTTTTAAGTTTCACCATATTGAACCTGACATCGTTGAGCAATTTTTCCAAAAAAATGACGACTACCGATTTTCATAAAATAACATTTTTCGTGCTTCTATGGATATATTAGGTGTGTTCTGAACCATGTGCACTTTGAAATTTTGAAAATGGTCAGAATCTGAC
>JALLPA010001373.1:0-11804 GCA_036939895.1 Thalassiosira exigua | reverse complement strand
TTTTTTCGTCCGGACGGACGCACAGACTTTTTTTGGGACATTCCGCCATAGCTCTCTACTCTGCTTCGCACGACTGAAAAAACATATCTGAGTTTAGGAGCTCTAAGGCCGAAGCTTGGATTCGATGGGAGTTCATCCAAGCTTCGAAAGCGATAGATGAAGAGCTGTTTTTTGGAAAGGTCCATTCAAACGTGATAAACTCGAAACGAACGCATCGGCACGATCACGTCATCGATCATACATTACCATCGCCATCATGGCCAATACCAACAACGATAATGAAGGGGGGCAACCGGCGGCGTCGGGAGGAGAGGGGAGTATATCCCCAACCTCCCGCTCCACCCTAGAGCCGTGCCCGTCCATCGGACCGGGTTGGACCGTCCGGTCTGTCCCCCGATCCAAGCGGTCCGGGTCCGGGTCGCGAGTCATCGACAGGTTCTTTCACTCGCCGTGTGGACGGGTGTTCAGGAGCAAAAGGGCTGTGGAGCGGTTCCTGGGGGATCAAGAATCCGGTCGGCACCGCCGGGTGCCCCCATCCCGAGAGGCTGCGGCAACAGCGGCATTAGCACCCGAAAATTTGGGGGAATTGGGGGAAACCGCTTCAACCACAGCAGTCACAGCGGAGAAAAAGACAGCGCGGAGCACGGAATCAACAGCAACGACAGCGGCAAAAAGAAACAAAGGTGATGGTAAGAATGATAAAGAGAATGGTGAGTCAAAAACAATCCCAAAATCATCTGCAATGACAACATGAGTGAAATTAACATAAGTAAGCAGCAACAACAATTGGAATAACAAAAACCACAGGTGATGAAGGCACAGAAAAGAAAAGGGATGCTGTCGAAAATTTCACGGATAAAAAAGACACCAGCGATGAAAAGGGTTCCGCAGATGAAAAAATAGTGTTTGGAAGGGAAAGGGACGAGAAGGAAGGGGGCGGGGAAGGAGCCAGCAAGAGGATCGCGACAACAGGCAATGCAGGTGACGACAGTGAGAGAGGCAATACTGCCGGAATCTCGGTCGAACAGACAAGCTCAGACATCAGAGACAAGAGGGAGGACGACGTTGCCTCTGATTCACCCGTCTCGAGAAGAGCGGACACCACCATCACAGCCCCCATTTTCTCTTCCATCGATCTGCCTCCCACAAGACGCAAGGGTGGGGATTCCATTGCGACGAAGTTGTCCCCCGCGACCACCATGAGGGAGGGAAGAATCAGTGGGATGGCAGTCGCTGGCAGTGGGGAGCGGATATGTCACACTGAAGAAAGAGGCGGGGACAACGAGCAAGGCAAGGGAGAAAGAAGCAAAGGGGATAATGAAGGCGATGCTGAAATTTGCGGCGCCAACGACAATAGATCCATGGGCGATGTTGGCAGTGGGAAGGAAGGAAGCGACAGTGGCAGCGATGTAGCCTTGCATGACCTAGATAAGAGAGGGGGTCGCAATTCGACGGGCATCCCCTCCTTGCTTGACTCCCCCGTGAAAAACATACGGTTGCGCGTTCGGACATCGTCGGGGGAGATCCTGGACGTTGCATGCGACCCCGTTGTGGGTGATACTGCTGCAGGTGATGCTGATTCCGGGGACAGCGACAGCACTGGCGGGACAACGGCTGCTGCTCATTTCCGCAAACGACCGGACTCCCATGATGGGGCTGCCGGAAAGGATGATGATCTTGGTGGTGGGGAGGCTGATAGGGAGGACAAAAGGGAGGCGGAGGGCAGCAGGGAGGGGGATGATGTGGCCTTGTCTGACCGTGAGCAAGACATTGGGAAGTCCAACACAGAAGCTGACTCCATGGATGGGGCCGCCATGGACGAAGATTTCGGGAGTGACTTTGAAGATGACGACGACGATCCCGGGGTTGAGGACGACTCATCATATGCGGATTCAGAACGCGCTGGAGGTGGAAGCGAAGATAGGGGGAGCGAGGAAGAGGCCATGTCTAACGCTGTGGATGAAAGCGGGGACGACAACGATGACGCTGCCCCGCCGGCGCCGGTGCGCGGCGATCTGGTAGGTGCGCCAGCAGGTGAGGGTGATAGCCGAAATCGAGGGAACAGGAATGGTAAGTAGATTCAGCGCGAAAGTTATGCACGGGCCAGTAGGTCCGAAGTTTTTGATTCCCCCCTGACTTGAATTCAATGCGCAGCACCGCTTGATCACCTACCTTATCTGTGACGGAAATTTAACATGCGTATCTGACACAATTCCCATCCCCACCATTGTTCCAATAATGGTACAATGCAGATAAAGAAAGCCACCATCTATACGGGGCAACCATTCGCATTAAGGGTGGCAAGTTTGATGGTAAGACTGGACGTATCACTGAGGTCCAGTCGTACCGCCACGCTTTCCTCGACACCTTGCCCCCTCTTGGACCCGTCCATGCCGATGATATTGAGATCATATCGAGCAAGGAAAACGCTGACCCTTCAGGGCTCCCTTCCATCGAGTTTGGCCGGGAGTACGTTGGCTCGAAAGTTCGTGTGAAGGAGCCACACGAGCGCTCGGGGGCTGTGGGGTTGGTCACGAAAGTCATCGTTGGTGACTGGTACATAACTGACAACCGCGAAATAACGAATGCGTTCCAGGAGCACAAGTTTGAGGTGATTCGGTACGCTGCTTCCAGCTCCAACAAGAGGTCTGGTGAGAAGGTTAAAGTCGTCGAGGAGGTAGAAAGGGCACCCAGCAGGGAAGAAATTAGTGTGGAGAAAGTCACAAGCGCGCAAGACCAGCAGACGGGTCGCGAAAAGGGGAGGAACGTTGAAAAGGCTGAGTCTCAGGCATTTCCGAGGGAGGTAGGGCGCCAGGCAAGGGGCGCTGATAGCAACCTAGGTATATCAGAAGAAGGGGAAGGGACTGGCCAGGCTGCTCGGTCTTGTGGCACGATGGGCGATAGCGCTGCAAGAGTAGCCCATGGCAACAAAGCTGGCCCTCCGTCGACAGCGGCAGCCGCAGCGCGCGCACCCCCACGGGCTGACCGCGCAGGGGCAATGCCTCCAACCCACGATGACGATCGCGACCTTACTGGCGCAACTATCCGCATCACCCGGGGACGGTTTCGGGGCCGTACTGCTTGCATCCGTGAGCGGCTTCGCATTCGCCGACTCGAGATTGACGCTGTGCCTGACCACCCCTTTGACTTCCCCGATGTCGAGGTTCTATCGTACCGGGATGGTTCTGATGCCATGGCCGATGAGGACTGCCCCGATGAGGTAAGAGGAAGGGCAAAAAGCTTACAAAAGCTTCTGAAACTGCTGTTCTCATCGAAATCGTAGTTCGCAAGGAAGTTCCAGAAGTACGTCGGTGCACGAGTGCGTGTGCTTACACCGCTGCCATTCCAAGGAACCGTTGGGAAGGTGGTGAGGATCATCGTGCTTGGGGACTGGTACATCATGGATGATCCGGATATACCTATGGCTTTTCCAGAGCACAAGTTTGAAGTCCTTGAGCGTCCACCTGATCAGGGGGTGGGTGGTGACGGGGAGGATGGCACTGACACCGTTGACACTCACTGCAAGAGTGGAGGCATAGAGGGAAAAGCTCGTCGTGTCCAAGATATCGAGGGAAATGAAGCAGGGGAATCCAAAATAGAGAAGGGCCCCATGGAGGAGGAAGCCGACGATGCTGATGGGGGTGGCAAGGTGAAAACGGATGAAGCGACAGAATTCCCAACCACAGTCTACGAGACGGCAACAGGAAACGATATTGGCGCATATTCCCAACTTCGAGGCAAAGAAGATTCGGGGGAAGGAGGCCCCGAAAAAGTCAGCAAAGATGATGAAATGGAAGAAACTAGCATGAGCCGCAGTGCCCCAAGGATGACACTGAACCAAGATATTCAGTCAGAAGGGTCGAGCAACATTCATGTTAAAGGTATTGAAGCCAGGAATCAAAGCAACACACCAAACGAGCTGATCCTAGAAGGAGACGCGATGCCAAGTCCTGCTAGAGATGGAGAGATTGATGGGAATGGCGAGACACCGGAGGAAAACGAAGATCAAGGGCAACATGGGGAAGGAGAAAGCAAGGATGACGCAAATTATTCTGCCGGACTCATTGGTGCTACTGTATACATTTGGACGGGAAAATTTCGCGGGCTTTCGGGGAAACTGCTGTGTGTTCAGACAAGGGGCTGGTGGACCATCGACAACCCACGAGTTACCAACAAGATCAAGTCCGGGGTTTGCAAGTTCGTGGATGATGGATCATTCAGTCTGGCAAACATAAGGCAGTGGTATAAGATGAAAGGTATGATCCACAAAATGCCCAGCGTAATCAAGCCTGGGGAGGAAAATGAAGAAGAGGAGGTTCAAGCGATGGCCGTTGACGGCGATGATGATTCCATCTCATTCAAACGAAAGCTCGATCAAACCAATTTTACTCTAAGCGACGAACGCACGACGAAGTTAGGTGTGATCGAGCAGGGCCCCCCGCGCCTGGATGGTACTTCCTCCAACAGTCACACTCGCAAACGCCGAAGGCATCAACGTCACAAAATGAGAAGCAGCACTGAGCCCGCGTTGAACCCCATATTGTTACACATGAGCGACGAACACTCTGCTGGGCGGAAACAACGCCTAAAAATGCAACTTCTTCCAGATAGCTTGCGCCACCTACCGCAAGATACAATGATTGAGATATTCAACAGGCGAACTTGCAAGATAATGAAAGGGGATGAAGCCATCCCCTTATCAGAGCTACCAACAGCCTTGATGGATCATGCTGAATATGAACCCATTGTCCCTCCTCCTGCACGTTCAAGGTAAGCTGCCCGTGGAAAAAATCTTCGATCTATTTTAAAGATTGCGAGTTAACACAACTCTGACTCCTTTTATTCAAATAGTACTAGCGCTCGCGTAGGGAGAAGTGGTCCGAATATCCGTGTGAGCAGAAATGTTATTCCCCAAACCCGGGTCAGGGCATCTCGCGTGGAAGGGAGGGATGTGTTGGTTACTGGCGGGGAGTATCGTGGCCTCAGTGGTGAGTCAATCTTGTGATATATTTTCATTGCCCATTCCAACAACACACACAAATTCTTTGATTCTATTTTTGTATCGCAGGCAAAATCGACTCTTGCATTCCAGGAGGGTGGTATATGGTTTCGAATCTTTTCCACAATGACAAGTTGGACGTTGTTGTTCACTCAAACAACCTAAGGCTTTTACCTCCAAAGGCGACTTGTAATAATGCATTATCGACTGAACGGCAGGGAAATGTGATGACTCGGTAAGGAGAAATTTCGTTCATCTTCCCCATAGTTGCCAGCCTTTTGTTTCATTTTGTTTGCTATTTCGCTAGTATCCACCTTAAAGCTGCCAAACTGAGGCTAGAGAGATACGATGAAGAGCGTGATAGGTTGAAAAACAATGTCTCTACCGGACGAGTCACTGTGCAGTTGACTAAACTCGAGTCATTGGTCAGTGATACCAAAAAGCGCATCGCAGATTTGCAGCATTCGTTGGACACGAGCCCTAATGATAGTGTGCAATGCAAATGAAGATGTTTGGGTTACATTATGAGTGTACATTTATGGCGACAACAATTGGACATTTTTTCTAGACATATGATTGACTATCTCTATCTTCTATTCTATCCTTGAACTTTGTTATCTTTAGGTAGTAAATCTGAGTGGATCAAAAAGTTGGAAAACATACGCTTGCCCTCTAATGGTAGTCATACGGGCTATCACATGCACAGTAGCAAAGCTGGAGAGAAGACCGTCGAGTGTGACCACTAGACCTTCGTTGCTTCCTCACTCTCTTGTTGTAGCCGAGGTGGCACTTCCTTACTCTACAAAGACACTGACTACCGGTGGTGACAGACCAAGTTAAGCTCTTGAATGGGCTGGCCCCTTCCTCAGTCCCGGATTGCCTCGATTCGGCGGCTGGGGGAGTCTGCAACCCAGTTGGTTAAAGGTAAAGGGTGGGTAATGGGACCAGCAGGAACTACTGCTACTGCTGCTCCGAGCTCGGCTTGGCCGACCTCGGCCACGTCGAGAAGCGAGGAGATCAAGATGAATGGAGGGAGCCGAGCGCCTCGCGCTCTCCTAACCCAGCCACTGTGCACGACCTTCCCCACCGTCTGTCCCTCGCCTCCTCGGTACGCATGCGGCCGCCCTATCCGCTACATCCATCGAGTGTGGCCACTAGACCTACGTTGCTTCCTCCCTCTCTCGTTGTAGTCGAGGTGGCACTTCCATACTCTACAAAGTGCCTGACTACCAGTGGTGACAGATAAAGCTAAGCTCTTAAATGGGCTGGCCCCGTTCCCAGTCCCGGATTGCCTCAATTCGGCGGCTGATGGACTCTGTAACCCACCAGCTCTTGTCAAGAGCAGACCGTCCCACCCTTCTTCTTGATCGACCGCTTCGGGGACTTGGCCCCGCCACGAGAAAAAGTAGCAGGAGGGGCTGATAGGGGCGCTTGGCCTTAAGCGTCTGGTGTCTTTCAACTCCTACACGTGACCCTGGGAATTATGGTGCAGTCCATGCTCCTTAAAGCTACCAAACTGAGGCTAGAGAGATACGATGAAGAGCGTGATAGGTTGAATCTCTAATGGACGAGTCACTGTGCAGTTGACTAAACTCGAGTCATTGGTCAGTGATACCAAAAAGCGCATCGCAGATTTGCAGCATTCGTTGGACACGAGCCCTAATGATAGTGTGCAATGCAAATGAAGATGTTTGGGTTACATTATGAGTGTACATTTATGGCGACAACAATTGGACATTTTTTCTAGACATATGATTGACTATCTCTATCTTCTATTCTATCCTTGAACTTTGTTATCTTTAGGTAGTAAATCTGAGTGGATCAAAAAGTTGGAAAACATACGCTTGCCCTCTAAAGATAGTCATACGGGCTATCGCATGCGCAGTAGCAAAGCTGGAGAGAAGACCGTCGAGTGTGGCCCCTAGACCTACGTTGCTTCCTCGTTCTCTCGTTGTAGCCGAGGTGGCACTTCCTTACTCTACAAAGACACTGATTACCGGTGGTAACAGACCAAGCTAAGCTCTCAAATGGGCTGGCCCCGTCTCCAGTCCCGGATTGCCTCAATTCGGCGGCTGAGGGACTCTGTAACCCACCAGCTCTCGTAAAGAGCAGATCGGCCCACCCTTCTTCTTGATCGACTGCTTCGGGGACTTAGCCCCGCCACGAGAAGAAGTAGCAGGAGGGGCTGACAGGGGCGCTTGGCCTTAAGCGTCTGGTGTCTTTCAACTCCTACACGTGACCCAGAGGTGCAGCCCATGCTGGACACCAAGGGAAACCACTAAAAACCCTGATTGCCAGTATTCGGTCACTCGTAACCGGCAGTGGCGTGATACGGGTCACGCCTGAAGGATGTAGGGTTCGGGAAACAGTGCTTCAAAATGGACGTTAGCAAAGGAAAACCACTAGCATTATTGGACTCACTTGACACCAAAGCATTGCCATCGCGCTGTTTCCACCCTCTCCCCTTGTTGTATCCCATTGCCAGGGTGATGTGCAAGCCTGTGCCAGGACAGGCAGCGCAGCTGACCCCTGATAATGGGCAAGGATGAATCCATAATTCTCCTCGAGCTTGTTTGATGTTGCCGCCCATCTGGATTGGGTCGTCAGATGGGCAGCACGTTGGCTGTTGCTGCCCCTCTGGATTGGGTCGTCAGTCAGGGGCGGCTGTCATATCATCGCCATTTGGTCATTGACGCCCATCTGAATTCCACCTTTCCAACTTGAATTTGTATGGGGGCAAAGCTGGGGGTTTCACTAAACACCACTCTGTCACATTCCCTCTGACAACCTCCGATAAGCAAGAGGATTTTAAAGCCCTTGCACTATTTTATACAACCGCGGCAACGTTCTAGAATGAAAGATGAGAACAAGAGGTTTAATTTGACATGCTGGTGGTCCTGAGCGGACAATTTTCGGCGGGGATACACCAGTGGAAAGTCAAAGCTTACACCCCTCACATTTAACGTGACAGAGTGATTGTACAGTTGTAATGGTTAAACTATGAATTCGAATAAGGGTGGTGGCTCCTTGCTGCTGGAGGTTGCATGTGGCGGTTGTAATTTCGGTGGGTTTCTTTTGTACTTATTCCTACATACATTTGATCGTGAGATGGAAAGGAGTGATCGGTGATCGAATACACCTTGACTCCACAATTCCACATGGCAGGAAAGTATTTCGCTTTCGATGACGATGACGATTACGAAATTAGTGTCGTACAAGGTTTTATTCACTCTGTCACGCTCGCACCACTTTGTCACATAACCGTATGGCACTCCTCTAGAACTGGCTAAAAGCCCCGCAGGGTGGCTATGCCATTCCTATGATCAGTCTCGCTCATACCTGCGCCAGCCTCCCAAATAATTAAAAATCATGTTCCTGCTGCTTCATCTCTGTCCGTTACCATCTTAAATATCTACGTGTTTCTACGTACAGCTTCTAGTACTTACTTCCCGCCAACTTAATCCAGACCCGCGCCATCCTCGAACCGGCGCCTGTACCAGCCCCCCCCCCCAAAAAAAAACCACGCCTTCATTCACTTGACCCATTGCGTTCGCAAAGGCCAATACTACTTCGCCATGGCGGACGCCTACCTCCCCGAGAGGCTGCGCCGCGATTACATTGCGGTCGCGATAACATTGCGACGCGGAACATCAACGACCGCAAAGGAAAGGCGCCGTCCGAGCACGGGGCGCTGCCAAACACCCCGTGCCTTGTCAAGTCAGGATTCACGGAGCCTGCATCTGTCTTAAATCAAAAGGCGAAGGCGAAGTCAAAGAATGCCAAGAGCACGACGCGCGCACAAGCTCGCGTCGTTGCTGACAGCGCGGCGCGTGTCAAGAACGCTGTATTCTACGGGCCAACCCCATTTACTCCTGTCTCAAAGCGTGGAAGGAAGAAGAAAGGAGAGCCTCCGGCCGGGGTGACCAATGACATTGCTCAGCCCATTTCCTTGGCCGCGCGTCCTACGCCTTTGCCGACAGATCGCAACAACTTTACCGACGGCTCGTTCGAGTCAACGTTCAACAACGCTGCTGTTTTGAGTCAAGATAGGGGAGCGAAGCGACTTCTCCCGGGGGAGATACTCGGCCTTCAGGTTGGTGACAAAATTTCGATAGTTATCCCCGCCGACAAAAGAGAGGAAAGTGATTCTGTCAAATTCACATGCCATCAAGTGAAGTAGTGTGTCAAGTCGAGGATCCTCCAAGCGGAACGGCCAAACTTTCGAAATCTGTTTGGTTCAGCCAAAGATAAGCTCTTCAACGAAGACTATGTGCGCAAGAGGCATATTATAAAGAGAGAGGGTCGGCTCTTCTGCAAATTTCATGGCGTGATCGAGTGTTTTCTCCATCGCGACGATTTTAGCACGTTGACAAAATCCGCCGTCGATCTCGCGCTCAATCAGGGAGCAGCATTTGCCATGTCGCTCACCGGATACAACTTGGAGAAGTACTTCGAACTTCATCTCGACCAGCTGGTAGCTGTCGAGGTTTTGAAAAAGAGAGGCACCCACAATTCATAGTCGCTCCACATTTCTTTCCCCACGAACCTTAAGACTCTTGATGCTTTGGGCCATAAACTCGTAGAACAGTTGAAACTTGTCGATAGCGATGTGACTTCAACGTACGAGGTTCTTTATAAATATAACAAAGCCAAAAGTCATACACTGACCACAAAACTTGGCATATCGGAGAGCAAAAAAACAGAGGCAAGGGAGTCCGCCAAAATATCCAGCGCAGAGTCTGATATGGAAAAGCTAGAGAAGGAGTTGAAAGAGGGCAATCTCAACGACTTCCTACCACGGGCTGATCAAGTGTGGCGTGTTACAATGATCGATCACTACAAGCGGTTTCATCAGCTCTCGGATGAGTTGATTGAAGAGGATCAATATGTCTCACTCTATGATGAGATGGCAAAGAGATTTCCTCTTCATGCTGCAGCACTTCTTAGTTTGACATTGAGTGAGTTATTCTGGGAGGATGCACGGTACAATGCCAACACAGAACGAGATCGGAAGAAACGTGCATTGCTTCACTTCTTTGCGTTGGCTTGGGGCCGTAACAAGTCATTCATGGTACACTGGGCAATGGTTGAGACATTGGCTGTTTTTAGCAAGGGAATTAGTCAGATAACTACGCGATCGGTTGCAGGAAATAACTTTTGCGTGACGCTAGCTTCTGCATTATCGAAGCCGGAGAACATTCACGCGGAATGCGACAATGACATCAAGGAGATACTTCGTAGCCAGGAAACATTGGGCTTTGTCATGGACAACTATCAGAAAATCATCCGAAAACGTGATCGAGCTTTCAATAAGTCGGCCATTACTCATCGAGCAACCGCATCGTCGGTGATGCGTCATAAAGTCACTCCTCCTCCCATTGGATCCATCATCAGATCACCATCGGGTGTTGAGGTCGGTGTTGTGGGAGTTGAAAGGGTGACACCATATCTTCTAGTCCTCGATATAAATTTTGCGCAAAACAGGAGATTTGGATGGGGTCCAGCCGCTGAGGTTGAGATGAAATTCATCTACAAAGCTGGGTCTTCTGTCTTGACTGATCGGTTCATGTGACCCAAACTAAACCTCTGCTGGAAATTAATCGAAATTCCCGGCCTTGACACGCCTGGACCTATCACATATGGCAGTTAAATGCTTTGTCTCACAGAGGAACAAGCGCAGGAGGATATTGATTGAACAAATTGAGAGACAAGCGGACGAGGATGAGGACAGCGATGATGAAATGGAGTGGGAGAGATAATTCATTGATTGCATAAAACAAAACTGAATAGGCCCACTCACCTCATGTTAAAATAGAACTTGTCCCACTGTGCCTCGTCGCAAATTCGCAATCAATGTGTTCCGATCCCAGGTCATCTGATCTTGGTCACAGACCTACGTATAGTAGGAATTCGTATCGTAGATTTTTCTCTACGTCACAAAAACCCATTCTTGGAAATTTTCCGGGTCGGCGGACGATAGTTACACTATGCCATATTTCTTTAATTTGTATTTATTTGCTATATTACACAATACTTCGCGTCCTATATATTAACGGCTTTTCGAGTTTTTGACGCTCGACCATGACGACCCCCCCGCCGGTCCNGACCATGATCGACCCCCCCGCCGGTCCGGCGGAAATGGAGCCGCAGCGGCGGCCATGGTGATCCCCCACTGCTCCCAGCAATCAAATCAGTGCCCGACGTTTCTGGAAGCAGGGGTATGTTGTTTCCGCCGGCATTGGAGGTATACAACCTCCTCTACAAAATTATCTGTACCACGGTGGCGGTCGATCAAATCGACGCATCGCGCGCGTCGAAGACAATACGATACGTCGGCACCACGAGGGGTCACGAACGCGACGGTGGGATCCAGCCCTTCCCATACAAATGGGGAAGAGCTGGGGGATACCACACGGCGTAAATATCTAACGCCACAGCAGCATTAACTTCTAAAGACCAGCAGCTATTAAAAAGTACTGTTATTTTTCTATATTTTTGTGTCCAAGTTTTCGGTAGCCCTGGCATCCACTCCCAGAGCCCCACCGCTCCGGATCGATGGCTGCGGTCATCAGCCATCGAACCGGCCGTGGGGGTAGGCGCCGGGGCGCCATCTGGCTGCATCACGGACGTCGCCCCGGCGAACGCCATGGTCTCGCTCTCGTCTCGTCACGTCGCGTGTCGTCAGTTGTGTGTTGTGTTGTGTGGCGTCTGACACGTGTTCGGAGGTTTATCTACCTATTCTACAATATTATAGGCAAATTCATCGAGAGCCGACAGTTCAATGCCCTCCAGTCTCCCATCTCTA
>JALLPA010001372.1:0-11034 GCA_036939895.1 Thalassiosira exigua | reverse complement strand
GTCCGAATGGGATGAGATGACGATAGCAACCTGAGCATGAGCATGGATGATGGTGAGCCAGCGTAACACGGTAAGTGAAACAACGGCCACCTGAGTTGGGGTGGTCAAGATGGGGAGATTGCGATGTACCAGTTGGTGATAAGTGGGATGGTGCACTGAGGCACGCATCCGCCATGCCCACTCCTAGCCATATGATGTCGGGCAGACCAGAGCTAGAGTATCGGGGCGCCGAACTGGAGGGCTTCTGGAACTTCCGACGGGCCGCCGCTCCTGGACACAGATGTGACCACACAGGAGGGCACTTGCAAAAATGGCCTGGGCGATTGTGTCGCAAAACACTGATAACACCCTTTGCGTTCCCTTGGTGAAGCGTGATTGCATCTCAAATGGGTGAGTGATAACAAGCACTCGCTCAAGATAATTGCTGGAGGTGCTTGTAAATCCCTGAGAGACTGAAAAAGTGCTGGCCAGCGGGAGGGGCCTCTTGACAAGAATATTGAAAACAGGACTTAGGGTCCAGATGAGGGCCATGGATTGGTGGGTCTGCAAGAACGAATGCGGAGGCGAGCAGGAGTATGAGGGTTTGCCACGACGGCAATGCGTAAAGCATAAGAACTAGCGGCAGCGACGACTTCGTCGTCGCCCAGAGCAGCATTGCCGGCAGCAGAGGTTCTACACAGAGCCAAGACCGAAGACCTTCGTTATGCAATCGTCGATTGGACAACGGCGAGATCGTCGCGCCAACAGTTGCTTCGCCATATTGTCGAGCTGCTGGTCGGCACCGGCTGGCATCAAGCCGGCATTGCCAGGCCAGGAGCAAAATGTTGCGACCCAGCATTCTGAGATCCCACCAAGAGGAGCATACGACCCTTCTTTCATCTCCCTTCCGCCTCCTTCGTCGCTCCAGCAGCATCGCTCTCACCGCACTGCTCTAACAGAACCAAGTCCGAACTCACCTTCCCCAATCCCATGTCGTCCGCCAAGATGCACCCGGCGCCCTCGAAGTCCTTCAGTCCCATGACGCACTCGTACACGAACGACACGCCCTCCCTTTGGTGGGGGCGGAGCCACTTCGCCAAGACGGGGGGGACGTACGCCGATTCCTTCGCGTAGGCTTCCGCGGGGGCTGTCGCGGAGGATGGAGGGGGGGCGAGGAACGCAAGAGGAAAGTGTCGGCGGTGCGCGTCGGGCGACGGTAGCAACAATGCAGATAAACAATGGATGAGTCGCGGTTTCGCCGCGTAGAACGAAAACGAAAACGGGACGGAGGCTCACCCGGGAGCAACTCCGTGACGGTCTCGTCGACGCCGTACTCGTCGGGGCGGGCGACGGTCATCCTGGTTCGAAACCAAATCGGTCGGTGGGTTAGATTCGTTCGAGGCGAGAGCGAAGGCGAAAGCGCCGCGAGAGGTGCGATTCGAAGCGAAGCAAAGTCGACGAAACCTCGACGGACGAAGGGACGAAACGACCGGACGAAAACTCACAGACGCGGAGGCAATCCCTTCGCCGCCCCCCCCTGATGCGGACTCTTCCACACCATCAGCGGCTCGAACGGTCGTTCCGGCTCCTTCTCCTCCTCCCCTTCGGAATCGCTCTCGTCGGACGTCCCCCCCTCTCCGTCTCCGCCGTTCGCCCGTCCGGGCAACTGGTACGATAATCCCTTCCCCGCCCGGGCCAACAACTTCGCCATCCCGTCGAACCGACGCTTCTGCCCCAGGCTACACGACTTCAACGCCGATTCGGCGTTCCGATCGTACGACCGTCGCTTCGTCATGGGACGCTGGAATTGCCGGAGGAGTCCACCTCCTCCCGATGGCGCGCCGCCGCACGAGGCGGACACGGAGAGGCCGGGCGCGGCGGGCGCTCGCGCGATCGACATCCGGGCTCCCGGTCGGAAGAGGCTGTTGTTCGACTTTTTCGGAGCGACTTCTCCGCACGACCCTCCGACGCCGCTCCCGGTCCCGAGGGAGGGGCGGGACGAAAAGCCGCTCCCCGCCCGGGGGACGCGCTTGAGCCGAAGGGGGACGCATCCTCCGACTCCGACTCCGACTCCCGCCGACACGCCGAGGCTTCCGCCGCTCACGCGGCGGCCGTCGGGTCCGAAGGACGATCGGGTCTTCTTGGCGGTGAGCATGGCCTTCGCCTTCGCCGGGAGGGAAAAGGAAGTGAGCTAGCGCTGCGCCTCCTCGGGGGCTCGAGGCTCGAGGGGGGCACCGTGGGGGCGGAGGACGAAACGAGTCGTGGCGGCGGGCGCCGCCGTCCGACGGAAACACAATGATATGGCGCGATCGAAAAAGGGAATATTAGTGGGGGTACCGATTTCACATGTTTTCATGCCATTGTGATTTGTGATTAGTAAAAAATGACAATCATGAAATTTTCTTGCTATTTATGGATTATTATCTTTACCTCAAAAGTTATTTCTCCCTTGGGGGGGGTTGCCTTCGTGCAAGCTTCGTTGCAGAATATAATTTGAGAGGAAGGGGTTTTGAAATCTGTGATGAGTCTTGGTTCGGGCGGCGGTGTTTCGACTTCTCTGGCATGTAGGCATGGCTCCCTTTTTCGATGTTTTGACATGCATCATGACATCATAGTGGAATCATAGTGGGATCGGATGCATCATCTTTTGTGATGCCAAGGTGATCCCAAACCTGACATTCGAAAGCATTCCCATCGTGAGTCATTCCTATCAAGGCGCCGGTCGGCTGCGAGCCGAGACTAGTTTTGGGGTTCTTTGCGTGAGCTAATTTTACTCAGATGACAAAAATCTAAAAAACGTTAAAAAATTGTTTGTATATATGCAGTGGTTTGCTTGATTGTGTGTCTCGGCAATCGCCGATCACCTCCAACCCCACGACCGCCCAATTCTCTCCAGCAATTTTTTGATAAGAAGACGTCTGCCTCTCTCCTTCTTCTTTTGAAGTTTACGGCGCACCAATTGATGGAGAATGGTAGGTTTGCATCCAAGAGGGGCTGCTGGGGGGATCACTGGCATAGGAAGATGTTGCAGAAGGGTACATCGTTGACATTGAACACCCCCCCCCTTGTTTTATGGTTGAAATTAATGAATATATTTTATATTCTTGTTGCCTGTTGTGCCTCTGTCATGTTGTAATTGAGCCTTTTAAAGGCACATTTGGACAAGAAAGTCGTAGCAAATGAAAAATGTGCCAAAGAAGTTGACCAAATTCAAATTTGACCCCAAACTGTCAATCGAGCGCAATGCGCAACGGCGATTTTGCCATTTTGTACGAAGTCCTACGTGAGAACGGAGTTTTTGCGATAGCTCGGCGCATTTAAACAAACGGCATAGTGTTGGTAAGAAAGGTGCAGTACGTGCGTCTTGCTCACTATACATTTGAATTAGGACACATTTGTTTACAAGCCTACTTACGTCAAAAAGGCACATTTCTCCCTTCTACACAGTCTACGTGAGCCATATTGAAATGTGAAATGTACCTTTCAAAGGTACATTCCAAAAGCCCTGGGATATTGACCTTGTCATCCTGTAATTTTCCCGCCCCTTAGCCCTCCCCTTTGAACGCTGAAGGAATATGTGATGACAAAAGCAATTGTAAGTATCAATGGAGGGTGATGCACAAAATACTATTTTCATGGATTTACATATTTCCCTTCCTTGGATTTTTTTGCCTGACATAACCAAACATTTCTCCTTATTCGCTGGGACGTTGTGCCCCAAGGTCAATCAGTGGGAGACATTTGCATTGAGAGGAGACTCCACGAAGACAATATGTTGCATAATATTTATAGGGATAGTTCAAAGCAAATGACGTCCCTGTGCAATGAACAAACTCATATAATTGACACCCGACTTGCTCGGTGCATTGGAACACGAACGGAAGACGGCAGAGGTGTCGCAGGTGGATGCTAGATCTCGTGGGACAGATCTACGTACCCGCATACGGGTACGAGGGCACGGGCACGCACGGCAGACAGACCGTGTGGACTCAGCGGCCGCCGTTGGCAAACGGCCAACGGCGAGCCACCAGCGGCGACGAGAGCCGCATTATTCGGCATCACCTAACCTAGTAGTATGTATTGATGCCAACGCTGCGTCTTGCGTCTACGCTTTAGGTTCGAGTGACGTCCTATGAACGGCGCTGTTTCTACCCGCCTTAGCGGGTTTAGCAGTCGCCCTTTCATCACCTTAGAAGTCGTGAGCCATCGTACAACCGCATCACCAGCAATCGATGACGAGGTCTCCACAAAGAAAAGTCTCTCAATACACCGTGTTATGCCTGTATAGAGTAATTTCAACTGCATTCCCATAAGTGGATGCTTTAGTTCGAAATCCAACCCTTCTCTTCCCAAGAGGAGGTTCCGCCATGGCTTGTGAAGAGATGATGGAAGCTCGTAGAAGAAGTTCAGCAACATCACACTTTTGAACTCTAGTCCCTTTGCCTCCTTAATGCCGTAAACAAGTCTATAATTGCCAAGAACCCCCCACCAATAATGCACAGATCCATCGTGACACAGGACAACAGTTCCTTTGAGCTTGTCGGAGAGGAGGAGTTTGAACTGATGCTCATCAACTCTATGCAGTACACCAGGCCGGCTTCCTTGGAAGAGACCGCGGTCCTTTCTCAGTTGCTTCGCACTCCCAGGGAAATATTTGAATAGAAAGTCAAGGAACGCTCCTGCCGTGTCCAAGACTCCTGCGTGGCTACGAAAGTTGACGTTTACGATCTTGGGCTTCTGTGGGACAACGTTGCACCGGCTATTGCTACCGGAGTTTAAGGAGTATCCACAGGAACGAATTTCCTTAATTCTGAACTCAGTTCACTCGACCACGCTTTGAGCCGGATCGCCTGCCAAGAACAGACCTCCCGGCCTGCCAATCTAGAAAAAAACCAGGCACTCCAGTTGTGTGTAATCCTGAATCTCATCCACATCAACGCGCTGCTTCTTACTTGGTCGAATGCAGCCACATTTTTTGATGCCTCAAGTTTGAGTAACAAGTGATGGATGCGATCACTGTCATCCCAAAGGCCCAATGATTCTTTTGTCTGTTCATACTTCAGAAACTCAGAGTAAATGAATTCGCGGTGATGTGCAGGAACTCTACATCTGTTCTTGCCCAACGTTTCTACCCTTAGAAAGTCATGTTTGGAAAGGATCCGATCGGCGCTTTTGAAAGCTTCGAGAGACCCTTTTATGAAGGTTCTGATGACTGTGGCAACCAAGGTGAGGAGACGATGTTTGAGTATCAAATATCAGCAAAGGATGATCTCACCCGTCCAGATTACCAGTGCTCCAACTTCCTTGTCATTGAACAATCGATCACTACAGAAGTCCCGCTTGAATCTCTGAAAGTCAATCCTCTTGCTTGGCACAAAGCTCCTCTTGCCATCGCCTAGCTTTGTCTCGATGTTGTGGATCAACTCGTCAAACGTGACAAAGGAGCTTTGCTTGTGGGCGCCAGCACCTATCTCTACATATCTGCAAAGCCTTTTGGACCTGGCTACAAAAAGTTGTGTAAAAGTTCCTTGGCCATACTTTTGCCGGTTGTACTCCATGCGATTGCAAATGCAAACAGTCTGAAGAGAATCAAGCACGTTAGCGATCAAGGGAATAAGCGTGATCTTCGCTAATCTTTACTAACCTTTCTCGTTCCGCTACGTCCTAAAACGAGCACGGTTCCTTCAGCTTCAACAATATCGTGCTCTTCGTCTGTGATGAGGTGTAGTTTTGGGGCCCAGTCCTGTAGAGTTATTTCGTCGATTTGGTGGAGGCCGACATCGTAGACCTTCATGGGCACGTTACCAAAGACGTCCAGCAAAACCTCTTTCCTATGTGCGGCAGGAGGCATTGAAAAGTCGTTTTGAATATCCGAAACCAAGGACTCTGGCATCTGCTGGCGAGCACTTCGGCTTTTTGAATCACCAATCAACCGCATCAGTCGTGAAACTTCTTTGTGCTTGGCCCATATTGCCACCCTCTTCCGTCCATAGTATGCGAAAGCCCGATTTTTTCTGAGAAAGAAGGGTGTCATGTGAACGATCAGAGAAAGCTGGTTTGAGGTTATCATATTTGATTTGTCAATTGTTTCATCTGTGAATAGAACAGAAGGCGGGGAAGAAAGGAAGTCAGGCAGTTGGATCAAGATTTAGCAACGCATGCAGCCATGCTCACAAATCGTGGATTGAGATCCCTTCAAACGTTTCTGAAGGATGCGGCTTCGCTCTCCTTGGGCAAGCTGCTGCATGCGACGGACAAAAAAGGACATGTATTTTGGGTCGCCGCGCTTCAAGAACTTCACAACATAACTAAGGCGAGGTATCAGGAGAGAGTGAGATTTGGTAGCTAGGGAAACAAAAAATAATCAAGTTCTTACCTTGTCACTTGGAAATTCAACCACGATGCTTGGGCGTTGTCACTTCTGTCCATGGTCTTCAATCCTCCTTCTGGGTCGAGTGGCTGGTCAATAAGAGATTCGATGTCATTCATTTTTGAACGACTCGGAGAAGAACACTCTACATCGCGAATATGCAATGCCCCCTCCAAAGCTTTGCTGAGTTGTTCATCTGTGTCATCGAAATGGCTATCATCGTACACAAACTCCTCCGTGTGAGCCATGTCCGACACCTTCTCTCGAATATTACTCCATCCTAATGTTTGACTATCCTCAGGAACTGATTGAACCCAGCCCCAAACAACAGAAAACCTATGGGACTCTTCAAGACGATGAAGGAGTGTTCCAGAGTAGTGCTTGCGGACCGAATGGCCACGGTAGTGTGCTTGGATGATAATACTTGCACCCACCAACCTCTGCTGTCTCCTGGTGACAAGCAGACGATGGTAATTATGTCGCATGAATCTAGAAATAAGTCCCTTTGCCTTCCATTCCATTATCCATTTTGTAGTCAAGCCGGCCTTGGTTGAGTTTGCGGCATCCAATGCAGTTCTCCCCTTACCATCTACCGAATCAAGGTCCATCCCTTTGGACACAATCAGCCACTCAAGAAAATCCGCGCGGTCATATGCTGAACTTAGGTGGGTAAGTAGGAGCCCGCCCCTATCGCGGTGATGAATTGACAATGTACCTTGATTGATTACATCCTGGATAGCGCTCAGAGATGCACCATTCTTGACAATGTCGAACTGTGACCACTTGTGTAGCTACTTCTTCTTCAGCTCTTGGTACTTTTCAGTAAACACATTTATTTTAGCTTCCATCATGCAGTAGAAATGATTCTCTTTGCCAGACAATTTCTGAATATCTATCCCAAGATCGGCTATGTTGCTCAACCATTGCAAGATTTTTCTTTCTGCATCCAAATTCGTGTCCAGGTCCCCAATATACCGCTCACGGGACTCTTCACAGGTCTGCACAACTAGTTTGCAAAAATATTGCATCTGTTCATGGTGTAGAAATAGTTTCATATGCAGAGATTGACCAAGCTTTCCATTCGTTTAGTAGAACGGCCAACATGTGGGAGCAGGCCAAGTGCGTACAGTGTGTCGGCGTGTATGTAATTGAGCATCTCAATAAGATATCGCAACGTCTTCAACTCTTGCTTGCTGTCAGATTTCTCATGAAAGATTTCTCTACTGTACCCGTTAAGTACGACTCAAAGCAGCAAGTTGGTCATGTAATCACTCAAGTCTTCGGCCGAAACATCTCCAGTTGGAAGCCTTCCTTCTTTGACAGAATCGCATGGGGCTCCATCTGGGTCTACCAAATGGACTGAACCAACTCGCGACAACGGCATGCTTCCCCAGTGCCAAGCATAGCTGCTTGGTAACGATTGTGTGAATCTGAAAGTAATGGCACATTATCTGAATGTAATAAAATATCGAGCATGCTTGAATGTCCAAAGAATGCTGCTATCCTGACAAAGTCCAGCTCCATTTCGATGGTCCAACCATGCAAGTTTTTCAGGCAAAATTCAAGCAAATCAGAGAAGCCCTCAGTTGCAAGAATAATTGGAACTTTACACTCCCGTGAGTTCCGCAATCGAAAGGGTATAAGCTTCATGATAGAGTGCTCATCATCATAATAACGACTCATGCAGCCTATGTATGTTGACAAGTCAATTGTACAAAGTGGTGATCGACGAGGCCCTGAATAGCCTTCATTTACCAGGGCTTCCTTTGCTTTTGAGTTCATCTGAAGAATCTCATCTAGTTCGTCTGGTGAGTCCGAGCCGCGTTCGAAAAAATCCATGTATTCTGTGTCTGACACTTGTGTAATTTCTTGCAGAACTATTCTGCGTAATATTTTGACTCGCACTTCCTGAAGGAGCTCATCATTGCTTAAAGTGGTATTGAGCAATGAGTGCCTATACTCTGGATCAACCAAAGACAATTTTTTGAAGTATTTGTGTGGAAGATAATGAGCAATGTCATCATACCCTCTATTCTCCGCAAAAGCTAAGAGGTCATCACGAGACAACTTCTTCTTTTTAGCAAAGTGATGTGCTCTCCAGAACACATCACAGTTGAAATCTTCATTCGAAAAATAAAGTCTGCTGCAAAGCCAGAAAATAACGTCTCGATCTTGGCACTTGCTACAACATTCGTTGAGCAGATCTCCAAACGAATAACCCAGAGGACCTTTGTCATCAATCGTTCTAAAACCACAATCGCTCCATGTTTCAGTATCAAAGCAAAGCGACGAGGTTATGAAACTTTTCAGTTGCCCATATGTGGCTTCTTTGGTGTTGATGAGTCGAAGGAGCTTCTTGACATTTCTTTCAAGAGTAAGGGGCTTTTTACGCTCTGCTGCCCAATCCCGAACAAATTTGTGCTTGCTTTTCTTCGCATAATACACAGGCAATCGGCCGCTCTTGTCTACTTCAGGGACTTTCAATGCAAGCATCATATCAACGGCATAAATGTGTCCGCGACTGGCGGCAATGTGGACTGCGAAAGTATTCTAGTATGGCTTGCGGCAGCAGACTTCATTTGTGAGATTCTTCCTAGCACGCTGAGTGTGAAGGAAAGATATGATTTCCATCCTGCCCAAAAAAGCACTGTAGTGCAGTAAGTTCCAGCCATCACATGTGTTTATAGGTACTCCACCTGCTTGACAGAGCCATTCCAAAGACTGAAGGTCATCATATTCAACTGCGGCAAAGCAAAGGAAGGACCTCGTCGACGTGCCCGGTGGGATGCGGGATTCTTTTAAGAATCGTAGTTCTGATGTGTGTTTGACGAATAGCCTATTCGATGATGCGTTGGAATCTAGCATCAGCATACCCATGTTCGCCATGAACCTTAGCATCCCACATCGACGGTGCCGCAACATTTCCAACGCATTCAACCTTACATGGGGCTGTCCTTGTAACAACAGATCCAACACCTTGAGCCGTCCTTCTAGGTTTGCACTGTCACCCAAAATTCGAATCTTGTGTTTGAAACAGTCCTGAGAGCGTGGAAGCATTTCCACACGACGTGTGATCAACTCCTTCATGTGTGAGAGCCATGATGGGCATTCTTTGGGATCGCACGACACTGTATGTTTGAGAAGAGAGTGGAGGTAGAAGTTATGATCACATGTTCGAAACCCACTGCCGCTGCCTTCCTCCCCAATTATGCAAGCCAAGACAACATTTACATCGATGTGTTCGTAGGTAGAACACTTCTTGGAAGATATTGCTAACTCAGGTTGGATGTATTCATTCTGATCTTCGTCTGGCAAAACACAATAGGTTTCGTGTAGAATAATCTGTGGGTTTGCTTTGTAAAAATGTGAGAATATGTCAAAGCCTCTGGATGCCAAACCGATGAAGGGGCTTGAGATAACTTGACGCTTGTAACCACGCCAGTCAAGGTAAAACCGTGCTAGAACCGCGGCATGATGTGATGCATCTTCCCCTTGAAAGCCGGACATGAATTCCTCCTGGAGTAGATCGTGCTGAGATTTGCACGTAAGAAATGCCAATGTTCTGTATTGCTGAAGCAATCCTCGAAAGGACATAAACGAATCAAAGATGAATTGCATGACAACTCTGCTTTCCCTTGACTTGACCCTTTTGATTGATTCTTCAAGTAGACAGAGATGCTCATCCTTGAATAGAACCTTACTATAGAGGTACCATGCCAGTTCATAGATCGGAGAACGCGCAGCATCAAACGCTTTCACATCTTCTCGTCGCACTAGAATTTGAAGCCATGATTTGCCGTTGTTATTCAGTGAGGTCAAATTGAAAAGATCAAACATATTCAACTCATTCTCAGCATCGTGCTTCCCCTTGTCAAAGCTGATTATCCCCACTTCTCTGATGAAACGCACAGCGTGAGACGTAGAGGCAATCATGTGAAGGAGGTTGTTCCCTGAGACGTCCTTGATGTCCATCACGTCGTTGTTGCAATCGCACTGGAGCCACGAGAGGGCATGAAAATTTGTGTGTTGCAGTGCTTTTGAGATAACCAAATTGCGGAAGGTGGTGACATCAATATTGAAAGTGTCAACGAGGTAAATAAGGTGCTCCCGGCCGCATGCCTGCTCGATGGAATCAAACAGTCGGGTTCTGGGATTGGCATCGGATTTTGCGATGTGCTTGTCATCATCCTTGACAACATGACATGAATATTCTTTCCGATTGTTTTTGAATGCACATTCGTATGCGGCATAATACTCGATCCCTGTGATATCCACCGAAACAACTGTACCTTTGATCCAGGTATGAGGCAAACGCGATCGGTTTGAAGAGTTGAGCTCGGCTTTATTCAGGTCGAATACAACGGAGTCTCCTACAGCAAGCCTGAACGAATCCGGGCGCTTCATAATGTAGTAGTCGTCGTCCTGTGACGGATAGTGATCGATGCACTGGTAGCGAGGGACACCGTATGCTTCAGCTGGGCCTTTCGGCAAGTCTTTGATAACATCGATCGGCCACAGCCCATCAACAACCCTCTGCTGCCAACCTCGGCGGTAGCACAGGACTATGTCCCCAACATCGAACCGAGGTATCATGTTGCAAAAATCTGGAGCCACATCCCCGCTGTCCACCCTGACCCTGACTGCCAGGGGGTAAAATAGAAATCTTATACGTACATCTATGAATT